>JAVLVB010000575.1:129459-144202 GCA_032876305.1 Orestias chungarensis | reverse complement strand
GCTTGTTGGAAGGACTAAGCAGAGCTACCTAAAAAAAAAAAAAAAAAAAAAAAACTCTGCGCAGAAACAACAGAACACCAACTTTTCTTCTTTCCCCGTGCACTGCACATCCTATTCATGCGTCAGAAAAAAAAAAACCTCGCTCAAACATTTTTAAAAAGGTAAAAAAATATGCTGTCCATTACATTTATGTTTGCATTTCAGTTCTTGTGATGTGAGTAAATTCCAAGCCAGCCATTTATCCTCAGACAAAAGCACTGAGTGAACCAGAAGCACAATTGGAGAGCTTTCTGAAGCTGTTGAGAAGGACCCAAGCTGAGACACAAATTTCTTTCCTCTTTTCCTCTGCTCACCCCTAAGATGGCTAAAGATATATATCAATTACCAGCCACCTCAGTGGAACATCTCTACCACTGCAGTACCTTTTCTGGTTTGATGCCAAATGAGTGCAGCGTGCACTCCGCATCAGAGGCATCAAGCATGCCGCACGGCGAGGGCAAGTGTATAATAAATCCCCTGCCCATCCAGAGGAACTAAGTAGCTGCTCACTGCCTTCATCTCACATTATGACAGAGAAAGCTGACAACGGTTTGAAAGCTGGAGTGGAAAGCAGTTTACAGATTTTGCACTCTGCCCTTCACCCAATAGGTTTTTTTGGCTTTTTCAGCATCCTGCTTTCCAAGCGGTAGGTGTTTTACAATTGTTCTGTGTCCTCAGACAGAAGTGGACTCGAGCCTTATAATGTTTTGAACAAGCATTGCGCTTTTTACTTTAAATCCTTGCCGCCTGCTTTGTTGCTGGCAGTTGTCCATCAGAATACAGCCATTTAGTCCTGTTTGTTTCTTCTAAAGCCCTTATAACTTGGCTGGTTTTCCGCCAGGCAAAACTAGCAGCCATCCAAGACACATGCTGCTCTGTCCTTTACAGCACTCAAGACTGAAATAAAGTTGGACTGCACCTTTTTGTTCATCATGCCAGTGAACTATGTTTTAGAAAATGTTTTGGCCCCACAACATTTGTGCTTTATCTAATCAGAGCATAAACAAGACAAATTGGAGATATTGATAATCCATCATCTGTGAGAAAAGTCGAACTACGAAAGAAAGTAAATATAAATGATTGATGACTCATGCATCTCTTTATATTCATGGAAGAGCATCATAATCGAAGAGCAGCTGGTCCGGGGCTTTAACCAGACGTTTATAGTACATGCTGACAGAAAAGTCAGATATCACTTTCAGTTGTTTTCTTGTTGAAGCGGCACACTCCTGAAGACAGCGTGAACATGCAAATGTTAGGTTGTCAAATGCAGAGTGCTTATAAATCCCTTCACACCCGCTTTGAGTGCAAGACATAAATAAAAAATCTGAAGGGTTTTACAAAGAGGGGAAAAAAGAATAAGGCTTACCCAAGAGACACCTAGACTTTAAGCCAGAGGGTGTAAAAATGAGACGCAATTTAGACTCACTGGTTCAGAGTATCATCCGACATCTCCACAAGAGACTTTCTGTTTAATTGCTATTCGCATGGGAGCTCGCTCAGCCCCTTTGGCGAATCAGAAGTACTCACAGAGTTTGCCAGACACACACTAATTCAAATCATCATCCTGTGATTAATGGAGGTTTTTAGCTGTCTGTCAGCACCTCAGCTTCAGAAAAATCGAGCCAAAGAGAAAATTATTTCCTTTAATCCAGGCAGTGATTGTTGTAAATTTTCTTGGGTTCCTTCACCTCAGCAGAGTACGATAAGAACTTAGAGAAGGAATTTCAAGACTGACGAACAAAAAATGTGATTGAAAACACTGTAAAACATGCAAAGAAAGAAGGTTTGGAAGCAGTGATCAAAAGTGTGTTTGGGCATTGAAAGTCTGTCGGGTACATCTAATCTCTTGTCGCAAAAAAAAAAAAAAAATAAAAAATCTCTCTGGGCATTTTGTAGGTTTTTATTCTTTTTTTACTCAGTGTGTTTTGCATTGTGAGGGTTAAATATAATTTTGCTTTTTACTGAGGTCATTTTTTAAGTTGCCCAAGATAAACTAAAGCCTAAGAGGTTGAGACTCTGAGCTGAGATATCCAAAGCCTCAAGCCTGCCTTAAATCGTCCGTGTACCCTTATCTCTGGCTTGTGGCTCCATTAGTTGTTATCTGTGTTAAATTGTCTTCCAATAAAAAAAAAACATGAAGTTCTTCTGACTGTGGAGGACTGACTAATTTGTCTGATCAGTTCTGACATGAGCACATTCACCCTCGCCTCACTGGGAGTGAATTTCTCCAGTTTCGACTTCTAATCCATGACAATTTATCACCAACACGGCCTGCATCAGCGCTGTATTGCTTATGAGCAAATCGGCGCAGACGGAACAAATCATACATCTTTTTTTTTTATTGCCTCTGGTTTCCTGTACATAGGGGCTACTTATGTTGCATAGAGCTGTGTTGTGGAAATCTTTTTCATTTGCATAAAAAATAAGGATGGTCATAAAGGAGGCCACTGTTCTCACCTTTAAAATGGATATATGGAGGGAAGCCAGCTTTTACTCTTGTTCAGAGACACAATAATGGATTGTTCAATAGTCTAGGGAGGAAACAGACCTTTCTAAGTTTGTAGAGAGGTTTATTGCAATGTTAGCTGCATGGTGAGGATATAACATGACCATATAAGGCCAATGTATTTCCTTTTTATGTTTCAGCTCACAGCTCCTTCGCCAAGAAATATACTGCTACAACCTGTCAGACATAATGTTTCACATATACCTTTATCCTCATTTTAAGAAATCCTCTGTGTATTTTGGTATATTAAAAATATAGCAAAAAATTATTTGTCTGTCAAGTTTGTACGTGCTACCTGTGCTTCACTGTGACCGTTGTTTTCGTTAATTTTCTGCAGTGTATGTCCCACAAGGCTGCAAAAAACTGTTATCTTTTATATGAGATTACTTCAGGTCTTGGTGGTTTGTAAGGTGTCATATACTAATAAAAACACTGACATTATATAATGCAGTGTAAGAATGTCTGAAAAGAAATAAAATTGTGTCATTTAAGAGAGAATATCCACTTTGATGAATATATTTAATTCATATGTTATCATTTCTTCTTAATCTTTATAGTAAAGTAACATTTTGTAGTTAATTCTGTACATCTTCGGTTTGCGGCTGTATTAATCTAATGTGGAATTTAGTCGGAGCAAAATATCTGCTTTCAGATTCGAGTTAGTAAAAAAATATTATTTCATATCAATATTAAAACTACTATATAAAATGCAAGCATTTTAATAATCACACATAGCTTGTCATGACAAACAAACTTATACCAAATTATGCTTTTATAGACAAGAAACAGACATAATGACACATATTTTGCTCTTTCTAAAACTGTATCCCTGTCCCGCGTTTACTCTCTCCCTGATGGCTCCTTACTCCCCTTCCAAGCATTGGGCTTTAAACTCGCTCAGGCCCATGACCCATCAGTCCCACCAAGACCTCTAAGGGGCTATCCATCACCACAGCAGCATTGTAACCTGGGGATAGATTTCCTCTGCCTGTGCCCAATCATCAATCACCAGGGGCCACTGTGCATACCCAAGGAGGCTGCAGATAGTGAGAAAGACCAAGCAATCTTTTTTCCTTCAACTGGGCAGTAAGTTGCAAAATGGAAGCAAAAGAAATTGTTTAAAGCACTTCAACCTGACCCTCTTTTTAGGGAGGATTAATTGCTAACAGTAACAAATAATGGAATACATTACAGATTTCAATTTAGATTTCCTTTTATAAATTGTAAAGCTTCCTTTTGTTTTGTTTTGTTTTTGTTGATGTTTGGGTTTTTTTTTGTGAAAATGGGCATTTTGACATAGTTTACGAAGCTCTATTTTCTTTAAAAAAAAATCAAATCAATAAATTATGTTAGATTTTTGAAAGGCAAAATGCAGAATTCTTGAGCACTGGATAAAGAAAGTAGAAAAGATATGAATTAACTATTGGCCTTAATGTTTTTCCGACACTCTCTTTCAATACACAGCATTTAGTCTCATTGATTAAAAAATTGTAACATTATTTAAGGCCCTTGCTATTTTTGGTTACGGTTGCAGAGCACACCAGAGGAACTGCAGATTTTTACTTGAGCACCACCGGATTACTGATGCTTTATGTTTAGATTTGTTTTTTCTCCAAACAATAATAAAGAATTAGTCCACAAGTTTTGGAAAAAGATATAAAAGATATTTTGTTTATGAACTTCCTCAGATGCAACGCACATAGGAAATACAAGGACATAGAATCTCAGGAAATCGTTATTCTTGGAAGACATTCGGTTAGCTATAACGTTTTGGCCCAAAAAGCCCAAAATAAAATAAATGACCACAATGTGTCATTACATGATATTTTGGCTTTTTAAATTAGGTATATAAGAAATAAATGGCAATATCATTTCTGTACTTTGTTAGATCTAGGAATGTAAAATAGGGAACTTCCACAATGATGTAAAAACCATGCAAGGAACAGTGACAGAGACTTAGCAGAGTTGAAAATAAATAATGATGCTAATTATTCAAACTACAAAAGAAATAGGTGATGATGCAACTGGGCCGAAAGAGCAGCAAAACCAAGAAATGGAGGGAAAAGATGAAATACAGTTTTTGAGATGAGTCATTCATCACTGACACCTGTTAAAAGATGCAGAGCAGGAAGGAGCTTCTGTCAAGACAATTCAGCGAGGAAAGGTTGAGCACAGCAGCTGATGGTACCGGGGAAGACAGCGCCAGGTGTCCTTTTGACGTCTGCACTCTCCTAAACGACCAGGTGAAGAAAGAGCGTAGGGCTGTCGCTAATAAATAATCAGCTCTATTTATAGATTTGCATATTTATCTCTGCGACTGGAAGCACAGTAATGAGGAAAAAGGCTAAATAGGTGAGATATTGAGGCTAAGACTGTTACATTTTACAAAATGTTAAGACATTTTTACATTTATTTTTTTTTTATTCTGGTGACATTTTAGAAGTGACACTATAAGTATAGATAGTAAGATATTTTTCACACTTGGCGATGTTTTCAGTTGTCTTAGCTCTTGTTTCATCTTTTGACCTTTTTCTTTGCAAAGCATTACAGCTTGGAGCTGCAGGGTGGTCTGTTCTGTACCTGTATTCTCAACACAAAGCCTCACCCTTTCAACACAGAGTGAGTTTGACTTGACCTTATTGTAAGCTAATATTCAGATGGAGCACAGCTCTACAAAAACTATTACATTGCTTTACAGATGCTAACATAAAATGTACACAGACACATCCACATGCTGTCACAAATGCAAAATGGTAAATTGGAGGATTCTTTTCTTGTTTTCTAGCCAAGAACAAGTTATGTGTACACACTTTTTTGTCAGCTTAAAGACTTTCTTTGTCAAAGTTAATACTTACTGAACTTTGGTGCCGACAATTCAGGAAAAGTTTCGAGATCTAGCTTCAAATTTCTACAACAAACTATTTCAGAAAGAAATTCTGTTTCAACTTTAGAGTAAAATGATGTTCCATAAGTTTCTTAATTAGTGTTTTTCTGACTGTGTCTGTCTGTCTGTCTGTCTGTCTGTCTGTCTATCTATAAAAACAAAAAAAAGATGGAAAATAGGTTGCTGCTGAGGTATCAAAAAAAAAATGAAAGGGACACACAGAAAGAACATAAAGATCAGACATGCAAAAAAAGAAACACTCACACCAACCTGATACTAAAAATAATCATGAAAACCAAACCATAGGAGACAAGAGAAAAGGCTTCCCAAACTTTAAATTCCAATGGGGAAAAACCTCAACAACCGTTAACAATGCAAATGCACCAAGTGACAATGTTGTTCTAATAAATTTAATTAGTTTAGGATGTAAAGATGTCTGGATTAGGTTAAAGTAGGGGAAAGACGCATGGATTAGTCAGCTAGGTTTAGGATTTTAATTACAAAATTGCAACTATGCTATATTTCTGCACAATGTAAAGTCCAGAAAAAGGCAGAAGGTTTTTGTTTATTACAGGGAAACTTCAGCCATGTGACTATGCTTGCTTTTCCTTTACAAAAATGTGCCACAAATTTTGAGTAGGTGTGGTGAGTGGTTCAAATGCTTGTAATTGCATTTGATCCACTAACCACACCAGGGCCCATACAGAACTGGGAAAGCCATTTGGATCATAAATTTATCTTATGAGTCATGCCTTATACATTTGAGTGACATTTTGAATTTTGGCTCTGTTATGTGTACTGCATCCCATTAGAAAAGCGATGGAACTCAGCTTTATTCCATTTTTGGTAAATGTTTCCCGTCTATGTCTGGCGTGTTTTTTGGTTGTTTTTTTTAAGGAATAACTCATAATAAATCTCTGAGATAAACTGTTATGCAACAATAAAACGTGCCTCAGAACTTAGAAGATGAAATGTAAACTTTGACAACTCAATCCATCATTTTTTTCTGACCTCCTGGAGCAACTTTTAACTTTTTTTGGACAGACTTCTTTTCTCAGGCTTGAACACTGACATCCTATTTTAATTTTCATTAAAAACGTGTATATATATTTTTCAGACTGTTTCTGCTTTACCTATTTGCATCCTCTGCAGCGATTGTTGTTGTGCTTTGCAGAACAGCCTCTGTATGTTTGGCTTTTACTCCGTGTGGGCTGTTTATTTGTCTGATGGAGGGGGCAACAAAATTAAAATGTAATTTATATTCACAAACATTGTGTGTTCTGTATTTGCACTTTGAGCACAGCGTGTGACATGCAGGAGACGTCGGGAGGGAGAAAAAGAGTAAAAATAAAATAAAATGGAAAACATATGATTTGCACTGAGCTCGCACTGTGGAGGACTGGCTAATGCCAGAGAAAATGCTGAGCATGCCCACATGTGAATCGTATTCTCATCCAAACTTTCTAGAATATACTAGGGAGGGACACACTTTGGCAGCCTGTGTTTTCTCCTGGTGAGAAGAGCTCATTAGCATCTCTTGCCTTCGATTGAGCTTCCCAGACAGAACTTCCCCTCAAGCTTAATACAACTCCTACCTTTTTAGTTCTAACTGAGACACATGGGACATAACCATGTGGGTAACTGTGGGAAAAAATAGAATTATCTAATTGATCAAATGTTTGGGGAAAACTGTATAGATGCACAAAACTTCCCCAACATTGTCTTTTACATATTCAGATGTCCATTTCGCCGAATTTCTTTGGTTATTGGTACAATGAAATGTTTGCATTTAAAATTTGGTCTGTGTTAATGACTTAAAATGAAGACTTGGCATTCATGACACAATTCTATCAGATGTTAAAACATTTTTTCTTGCAAAGTGATTAACTTGAGAGGAGGGAGTCATGCAACTCGGTGCAGCTTGAATTTGAAGACTTCTGGTTCTCTAATTAAATTATAGTTCAACACTTTTGTTCAAACTTGATGATAGAAATCTGTGCTCTAAAGGCAACAAGTCTTTTGGAGAGAAGTGTTATCTGAACCAACCAATTGTCAAAGGTGCAACATGTCAACATGTAATGAACTAAAACATGAGAGTTGCTGAAATATCAGCTGTATACGATCTTAACTTAGATGATTGTGGTATTATCAGTCAGAAATAAAACAATATTCTGTTTGGAAAGTAGTGCTTTTCGGTAATTCTTGCCTTTACTGAAACTGCAAAAATGAAATATTTTGTAATTGATGTTAGCTGATGAAAACCTATCATGAATGTACACGGGTGAAGATCAGCTATCCTATCCTGCAGAAATAGTAGAAAAAGGAAGAAGCAGGATGCGTTTGTTTATTTTTTTCTTCTTTCATTCTGATGTTTGTACGTGAATGACAGGCCATGTGACCGCTGGGTCAGCCATTGCCAGGAGAACTTGTGTTCTGAAATGAAAAGACGTTATCAAAAAACTTCTGTATCATCACCAAACGTTTCAATCATCACAAAGCTCCAGTCAAACCCAGATAACATTGGGATATCTTATTTGAAACAAACAGAAATTTACAGGTCAAGTGAGCGATGATGGACGTGTTTCATAAAAATATCCACAAGGATTAGCTGGTTCATCCAATAGAAAAGGGGTTTAAGTTAAAATCTTAGTGTTAGCATCATTTAATTTCATTGTTTGCTTGATTTGTTTATTTATTACTGAAATCGATGCTTTGTATTTTGTCTCTGGAGGCTAAAATAGCTTCCACTTTAATCCTTTAACAGCATGGAAATCATCTTTGACTTTTTAATACCTGCATATTTTTCAGAAAACCCCTGAGGGGACAGTTGCTGTTGTTTCTAAAGAAAAAAATATTAAAAAAAATACAATTTTGCGTTTTCCTCCACAAATTAGTGTTTTTGTTTTTGTGTGTAATTTTAAAATCAGAAAGAAGCTTTTACTAATCACAAATCTATTATCTTGGATGAATGATCCAATTCCAATTTAACATTGTAGGTATTTTACATTTTGCACTAAAAATGCAATCCAAGGTTTTTTTTGTTTCACAACAAATAGGTTCTTTTCTGTAGATTATCAAGGTAACATTTTGGACATTTGTTTTTCTTTATGGAGAGACACATTTTAAGCAACAGAAACGTAGAGGCTTTATTTACAATCTTTCTTTCTCCAGAAAAGGCGGGAATATGGATTTCTAAGCTCTTCAATCGCATGTGGTGCCAAAGTCAGAGGAATAATTGGCTGTTTTGTAACATTCACCCGTAATATGTCTGCACTGGTACTTGGTGTATTATAGTGATGAAGTTGGTGAATCTCTGCTTTCAGATCGTTTATACTAGCATTGATGTCTATATTGGCACAACATTAAACTGAGCTAAAAGCAATGCTAATGATCAACAAATTGCAGGTCATTAGTTTCTATAGCATTACAAGTTTAAATTAGGTGGACCATTAGTTTTTGGGTTTTCTTTGTTTTGTTTGTTTGTTTGTTTTTGTTTTCTCAGAGCCTTGGAATCAGACAAAGAAAATACAACCAAATCTGCTGATACGACCTGAGGAAAATGCTGCATGTATTCACTGGAAATCATTGTAATTAATAAAACCATTAAGAGTTTAAATATTATGTTGTAGCACGTTCTCAAGGTCTAAGGTTGTGACTTACAAGAAGGTATCAAATCTGGTTCAAATCATTCATTGACACTTAGACATACAAATTAAACGTATTGATATTATTGTAGTTTTTTTTCCCGTTCTTTTAGCTTAATATTTCTAGTAATATCCTCCCTAGTTTGTCTTAATCTGCTCCTTTATGTGATGTTTTTAAATAACACAATCTTTGAAATGAATGACAAGAACGACAGAGCCTAGGCGTCAGCTAGAAAAGCATTTTTGTAGCTCATTTAGGCTTTGCCAGAAGTGCAATATGCATAAAATATGAAGCCACATCCAACACTAAAATCAGCCTCTTTTATCTCTGCATGATCATTGAAAAGTTCCTCTAACACCCCCACAAGGGTGGGTTGAGGTGGCAGGATGCGGCATTTGCTCCCAGCTGCAGGCAGGAGCAAGATATCGGCTTAGAGGAAAGTTGACCTTTAATGCATCCAAAGGGTTAAGGCTTTGCATACAAATGTTGATCTGACAGTTATTCACTGTCAACACAGAATCCCACTGCTTTGGCTCACTAGATCTTATCAGATTCATTCTTTAGTAAAAATGTAAAATAATATTTTATTTAAGTGTATTTAAGTGTATTCTTCTTTATGTTTGCTTTTATCTGCTCCATTTGCTTCTTTTGTGAATTATTTACTACAGTAGTGGTAAGCTTGGAAGTTTTGGGGTTTTTAGCCATTAAAAATGCTAGAGGTTCAAAAGACAATACAATTTAAACATAAAAGCAAAACGTAAGGAACTACATTAAAAATGGTATTATGTAAAAAAGTTTGAAATAATGTAACATTGCCACCTGCTGGCAATAAACTATAAAGATTTGCAGATCTACCCACTCCTAAATACCATCTTGGAATGAGAACCTTTCTGGAGATTTCAAAAAAATAAATATTGTGCTCCAATTTTGACTTGAGCTGCTAGATTTGCCGTTATGAGTTAAATCAATGAAGGTCTGAAATAAAGTAATTATTACATAAAAATACAGGAAAACAATTCTGATATTCTTAATGCTTTATACAGTATGCAGGCAAAAGCTCAAACCCTATAAAAAAAAGTCGTGGAAGCTGAATTTCATAAGAAAACAACTACATTTGTTTTTCCAGGCTAACACTTACAATAGGTGATGAATCCACAAAAGGATGATATTTCACTATGTCTTTAAAATATACAGTGCTTTACAAAAACAATCATGTGCTTGAACTATTCAACATACTATTGTGTATTTAACATTTCTAACCTTTTCTAACTGAAAGAAGAGAAAAGGCCTCATTATAGGGCAAACTGATAAAATTTTAAAATAATGAATTACATACTTCACAGCGTTGGTACATGTTTAACTAGTTTATTTTTCAAGTTTAGAGTGAACATAATGATGTCTACTGCTGAAATGTGCTTTACAACTATTGAGTATTGAAAAAAGGACAACAACAAACTCAAAATATATGTACACACTGCTTTAACCAGAAAGGCACACATAAGTATGAAGCAAAAATGTCGTATGTATTGCTACAGAAAAGAAAAAAAAACAAAAGACAAATCATCTTGTAACATTATGAACAATTTTCTCTCTTTCTAACATTACAACCTTTATTTGACTAGTTAAAATGCTAATAAGACAATAGTGGTGTTGTGATTGCTAAAATATATACATATATTATATAAATACAATATTCTCAATGTAACATATTTTAGTGTGTGCAATTTTTCCTCCCTTTCTTGGTAACAAGTGTGTCCCACTATTTGTGCAAGGAGGGGAAAAAAAGCAACATCAGAACATCCTAAATACAAAGTAAAAAAATTTTCCCCAAATATAAACAATTTTATTCATACACGCTTGCAATAAATTATCTCTAGTATAATATCTAAAAAAAAAAAAAGAAAAAAAAAGAAAACAGCAGCAGATTTCTATCAGGTGTTTTAAGAAAATGACATTTTCTTTGCTACTGATGAATGGCTGAAATGAGACGATGATATGGATGTGATTGAACATTTAACACTTTGTATATAGTTAAATGTACAGGAGACTAACAAAATTCGTGAACCAAAATCTTGAGTGGGAACACTCATTAAAAATCAGACACAATCCTGACACTCTTGAGGCAGAGGAGAAATGAAAGAGGTCATACATAATATGGACTCCACAGCTTTTGGGGGGTGGCAGGAGTAACAACAGATCCGTTTCTCACAACAACAAAAAACAAATAAAACTAACTTTCTCCCAACCTACTCGGGTGTTAATTCCAACTATCGGCTCAAAGATGCGAGCGAGAATTTTACAGTGAATTTATACCAAGGATAAAGTCAAAGTAAAATGTTAATGTAGTGGCTTACTTACTGATCTGCATGTATATGGTATCCACTTGTAAAAAAAAAAAAAAAAGCACTTTTGGATTGTCCTGAACATTGACGACATGGCTGCATGATTGTCTGCCAGTGGTGCAAACGGCTTTAAGATGGTAACCGGATTACCTCCTTCTCCCTTCATTTGTTTATGGCGATGGTGACGTAAGACGTAGGTATGTAGCCTTCGTCTCCATTGTGTCTTCGGACTCGGGTCCAGCCGTCCCCTTTGTCTTCTTCCACTACAGCGAGCACTTCTCCTTCCTGCATCGAAATGGTCCCTTCACTGGCACCTAAAACGCAAAAATGACCTTTGTAATGAGTTAGTAGAGGCGTTTCAAAAGAAAGATGTATGTATATTATGAGAATGATAAGAGCTTTTTTTTTAGGATTTTTCCGTCAACTTCTTTAGATTCTGACGTTTATAAATGAGTCAATTGTCCGAGCATTTACACAAGGATTACTTGTTTGAGGAAGATCTCAGAGCTCATTATAGTCCTGCAAACAGCACTAGTGAAGGTGACTGATGATTCTCTCATGGCATGAGGTAATTTACTTCTCCTTATTTGATGCAGTACATCACAATATTCTCTTAAAAAGGCCTGAACATGTGATCGGATTGCTCAATTGTTCTTTATGCAAAGAACCTTGGAGTTATTTTTGATCAGGATATGTCTTTTAAGTCCCATACAATCCAGGTCACTAAGGTCACTAAGATGTCCTTCTTTCCCCTTAGGAATATAGCAAAAATTAGAAATATTCTGTGTAGGACTGTTGCGAAAAACTAGTCCATGCATTTGTTACTTCAAGGCTGCACTATTGTAACTCTTTATTAACAGGAAGTTCACAAAATCCAATTAAAAGTCTTCAGTTGATCCAAAACACTGCAGCAAGAGTTCTGATGAAACTTAAAAAGAGAGATCATGTCTTCTCTATTTCGGCTTCCTTATCAAATTCAGGATAGATTTTAAGGTTATTTTTTTGAAGAGTCAGTGACTTGCAGCATTCACTCCTCTGGAATCAGCACACCGAAACAATGGCTTGTGTTGTCGTTGACTTCACAGCAATCCCTCATACTGCGCATGCATGTAGCGACAGTGGAGAGGAAAAACTCCCCTTTAACAGGAAGAAACCTCCAGCAGAACCAGACTCAGTACAAGCAGCCATCTGCCCCGACCGACTGGAGGTTAGAAGAGACACAGGATACTGAAATAATAGAGTTTATAGGAGCAGTTGTAGAGCTTTTTCTCTCCATTGTCGCTACATGCATGCTCAGTATGAGGGATGGCTGTAAGGTCAACAACAACACAAGCCATTGTTTCGGTGTGGTGATTGACATGCTGCAAGTCAATGACTCTATGCAATCTGCTGGGGTTCCTGAGAATGGAAACTTTTTTAAACCCATTTGTAATTATGTATCTATGATTTTAATTGATTTTCTTGTAAAGTGCCTTGAGACGACATCTGTTGTAAATTGGCGCTATATAAATAAACTGATTCTTGATTCTTAAAATCTTCCCAACAGAATGCTTTAAGGATCAAGTTTATTAGTGGTATTAGATCAAATTCAAATGGGAGGCAGGTTATTTGGTTCTTCTCCTGTGGAACCGTCTGTTAGTTTACAAGTTTATGTGTAAGTTTATGAGTATATAGTTGTAGAGACCTGGGTTGAAAAGCCACTCTAAGTGGAAGAAGCCATTTCTAGAAAAGCAGCATAGTTTGAATAAGCAAACAGAGACAAAACCTTAACTGCAAATATCCAGCAGTGTGATGACACAAAAATGGGTTTTACCATATTAACCATTATTACAAAAGGGAAAAAAAGTTTTGTGCTGCAAGTCTTTTGGACTGAGAGTCTTTGAACTTGGTCAGATTAACTTCTCAAAGTACACATTATAAAAGAAAAGTTAGCTTTTTTTAAAAATATTGAAGCAATATTACAGCATCAAAACCTCAACCAGGAAATTAAAACTCAGACATAGATGGGTTTTACTCAAAATACAGAACAACATTATTTATACTGCTGAGTTTGTTATACATCCTAGGGACAAGAAAACAATGTTTTTTAGTGTGGGTGGCTACGTCCTCTACAGTCGCGACTCAGTCAGATCGGTCCTTTTAAGAGGAATGGGCCAACATTAAAGCAAGCTATGATGTTATGGTTGAGGAAAGATCCACAACACATTTTACACAAGACAAAAGGCAGTTTTACAAAATACTAAGGAAATGTATATCTGGAATTTACTGTCATGCTTTTAAAACAAGTAGGGTTAATGGTATTTGTACATGATATTTGATATTACAATAAAAAATTAAGAACTAAATCAAGAAAAAATAAATGCTTCAAAAATCAATCAATTAAATGGAAATACAATGCAACAAATAAAAACAAAAAAAGGAACCTGGTACATATAATTTAATTTAATTGGACGTACCAGGAAAGTTATACATTGCTGTGCATTTCCCGATAGGCGCTGGTGGCTCTTCATCCTCAAAGTCATCATCGAACTCAGCATAAATAGCTTGAGAGGGATCCGGGGTGCTTTCATCTGAATGTGCACCATCAGGACTAGAAAGGAAACAAAAATCATGTTTTAGGAAAAGAAAGATAAGATTTCTTTTTTTTAAATGCATCTTTAATGGTAGAAAATCGTCTTACCTAACCGCTTCATGCGCTCCATTATTGTTAAATGAGTGAGCTCTATATCTTACTGATTCCCCTCGAAGACCTGCTTCACACAGCCAAGTCTAATAGAAACACAAACATGCTTAATGTTGCATGCGTTTCATCTGTATAACATGTATACACAGTACATATTGCAAGACAATGAGGCCCCTCAAACTGTGAATAAAGAACAAAGCTGAGAGTTACCTCATACTTGTTCAGTTCTCCTCTGAGCCTCTCAATATTCTGAGATGTCTGACTGATCTGGGTTGAAAGACTAGCTGGGTCTCCCATTTGAGGATTTTTCTCATAGACATCTTTCATCTTTCCAAGTGCTTCACTGCAAAGGAAAACAACGAAGAAGACAGAAACGAGAGGAAGGGGAAAAAAAGAGGCAAAGTGACTTTCGCTGAAACAATTCAGTCACACGCAGACAACATAGACTTGTTTACACAGCATGAATATTGTATCCACGCTTCCAGCAAAGGTTCTAACAGAGAACGCTAAAAATGGGCAGGAAGCTGTCATGTACACACACACACACACACACACACACACACACACACACACACACACACACACACACACACACACACACACACACACACACACACACACACACACACACACACACACAC
>JAVLVB010000575.1:118535-129359 GCA_032876305.1 Orestias chungarensis | reverse complement strand
CTCCGGGGGGAGATGGCCAAAATCCTCCGTAACTGTGGTCTGCAACAAGAAGTTACAGGAAGGGTGGGTTAGCGCTAAAGTCAAAACTCATATTTCTCACATCCATAAATGTACAGTCACCATTACCAAAAACAAAACAAACAGACAAGAAGGAAATGCATGTGGTATAAGATCAACTCAAACTTTAGATCGCTGATTTAGATATTTAAAAAAAAATTGTGAGCAAAACCCATTTACCAAAAGTTCCAATGGAATTTTTAGACAAGAAAAGTTTAAAAAAGAAAAGAAAAAGAAAAAAAAAACTTGATGGAAAGAGTTGACACACAGAAGTGACCAAATTATGAACTGGACACCTGTTTGCCTTTCATATCACCAGGTTCCTCCACCAGATGGCCACCTTCTCAAAACAACATCCAGCCAAAAGCTTTTTTCACATCATTAAGGGTCATTAAGAGAACAATTAAAAAGAGCAAAGTAAGAGATGTTGTAAAGAAAACGTGGCCATTTTTTATGCATTAAATAAGTTAGACCCCTTTAACACCAGCTTTTATGACATTGTTGCCCTACCATGCTCCTGTCTGGGGTAAATTTCTGGGGGGGGGGAGAAAAACAAACAGCACATTTACAGTAATAAACCTTAAAAATAACCGTAATTGTTAATTGGCTTAAGTAACCTCAAAAGGTGGTTGTTTTATAGCAGAGAACTGTTAACAGATATACATAGAGTGTGCTTTAGGATGCATGCCTAAACTTTGTTAAGGATTAAGAATGTTTTGGAGAGAAAGAGCACAGGATGATGTCTGTCATTAGAAGTGTTGGGGGCCTTGCACCCGAATCATCTCCTCTTGTCACTCACCGATCTCCGGAGTGTCCGGAAGGAAGAGATTCTGGGTTTGACTGTCTTATTGATCTCCTTCAAACAGTACGACAGGGGGTCCCGGCCAAACTTGGGGGAAGGGGCTCCATTAGGAGGTGAAGGGGCAGGGGTTGTGGAGAAAGGAGTGAGTGTGGAGGAGGAAAGCTGGGGGGGTCGGGCAGGACCAAATGTACCAGCACCCAAAAATAAGGTGTGCAGGCATAAGATGGTATAAAAGGGGGGAGGGGAGGATGAGGATAATAGAGATATGGGGGGGATAGAGAGGACAACAAAAACAAACAAACAACATGGTGACAAAGGAAAGAAAAAGACACCGTCAACACCATAAAGCGCACCACAATGTCTGGAAGACAACACAAACCCAGCACACGAGCCTAAAGAGAGCATGAAAGCGCAAACATACAGCTT
This sequence comes from Orestias chungarensis, assembly GCA_032876305.1. Classification (NCBI taxonomy): domain Eukaryota; kingdom Metazoa; phylum Chordata; class Actinopteri; order Cyprinodontiformes; family Cyprinodontidae; genus Orestias; species Orestias chungarensis. The sequence continues at coordinate 128,074 of JAVLVB010000575.1, read as the reverse complement.
TGGCTTACATCAAATTGGGCATTCCATGCCAATTCACAGTGGTGTTAGCTGGATAAGCAATTGTGTAAATTATTCAACCTTAACAAACTTCACTGGATAGTCTTGAAGTTTATTAAGGTGAGACATATATCCTCAAAATCTCTTCTTTGTGCTACCTTGTAAGATTAAGAGCTTGGCCATGGACGCATTTACGTCTTCCGTAGTATTCAAAACAATCGGTTAGCTCCCAGGTTACTTAAATCACTTTCTCAAATTTGTATACAACATTTCCTGCTTACATGCAGCAATTTGCTCCTTCCTGCTGCCTTTTCGTACCTGTAAACAAATGATTTATTACCAATGTAATACCAATGTAACCATTGCATATCAGTATGTGATTAGGCTTCATTAGGGAAAATTACATTGGATGTCAAAACTTTCCCAAAGCAGGCACAGATTGCTACAAGGTTGGATGAACACTGAAAAAATGATAATGTTTATAATAAGTAGTAATAATTTAAAAAAAACAGCATAGGATAGGATAGGATATCTATACATTCGTAATTTCCGATCGTTATTTACTAATTAATATTTGATAATATCTTGTGTATTTCTAAACATTCTGTACATTTTACTAATCCAAAAAAAAAGGAGAAACACTTTGAATGTAAACACAATTAAGCTCAACTTGTTTTCCGACAGCGAGTATAGATTTGGTGAGTTGTGTGAATTTGCATGGAATGACCAGAAGCACAAAAACTACACAGTAAGAAATAAGACTTAGCCTCCACGCTGGAGGGAAGAGTGAGACCCAGTGAGGATCATGGGGCAAGGCCACCAAGACTAAACATCTCTAAATATTTAAACTGTTGTTAACGTACTGTGATAGCAAACATCAAACCATCAAGTTAAAGTGCATGAAAGAAATTGCATATGTGCGGTGGACTCCAGAAACTGACCCACATAAATGCTGCCAGCTTGTAAACCAGTGCAGTTGTTATAAATAGCTGGCTTAATTACCACACTGGTGTTGTGCATATAGATTTTTAAGGCAGTGCAAATGCCCTTTATTAGAGAAGTTGAATTGACAACATGGCAGGAGTGAACTACAAACAACTACAGCTATACTAAAAGGTGATGAGGTGGGGTCCATTAGCTAAATTACACAGCAGACTGATGGCTTTAAGTCTAAAATGCCCTGCAACCACAGCCTATGTGTAAACGCAGAGATCCAGAAGCACAGGCCTGTTATTCGGCAAATGTCTGGTAATTAAGTGCCACATTTCTTACAGTTATGGGGCTCAAGCTACAGGAGTATAGTTAACAGGAATGCTTAAGGGCCAGTCATAAACCAAGGGGTTACTCAAACCGATACAGCAAGTCTTCTATTCACACTTGTAAGGTATAATTGGGAGGGCATGACTGATGACACAGAGCTCGATGTCGTACACATACAGCAAACAGGAAGAGTGCACAGCAGAGCACAGCCACTAAGACATGCAGAGAAAAGAAGAGGTGCTGAACAAGCAAATCGCTGCAGGGGAAAATGGAAGGTGTCATTTAGGTTTGGGACTGGAGGAGGGGGCCATTAGCTCGTTAGCATTCACCCAACCATAGCACCAGAGTGGGATTTTAAAGTGGCTTACAGTTAAAAGCGTGTAAAGTGCACCCGGTAGATACTGAAGGACCACTATTGAAAACATTTACGACAATTTCGTTTTTCCATCTTGATATGTGCCAACATTACTCTCATGTTGGCTCAAACAATTTGTTGTGATGCACATAATGCCAGGTTCTGTGAAGGATAATAGATGCAGTGAGTCTGTGGAGGCCCAGGGAGGAGAATTCAATGTAGTTTGGGTCCCGTGCTTACGAAACCACAAGCACAGCAAAATGCTGACTGAACGTTGACCTATTGCGAGCCAGGATGCAGGGATAGATGTACACGTTTGTGCCCGTTTAGAGGGTCAATGTTTATTAACTCACAGCCAGTCAAAGCATCATGCAAACTGCCTCTTATTTTTTTGAAGTGCTGGATTTTATATGCACATTTAAAATCTGACAAAAGAGGCTCATGCATAATTATCCGGAGCTTTAGAGTTTAGAAAGTATTCATATTGTTTGAATGTTAGTTGTGGGTGTGTGTGTGTGTGTGTGTGTGTTGCCATAACTACAGGTTCACCACAAAGCTGTTTGGAGGATTTCCTGGCTCCGCCAAGCAAGAAGTCAACTATTATACTAAAATAGCAACATTAACATTTATAGCTTGTTAATTATGGTTTCCTATGAATACTCCAACACAAGGCTTAAAAGCTGCATTAAAAAAAAGATCTTTCTTGCAGTGAAACACCATATGCCTGTAAAAGTACAGTTTGTGAATGTATTGAAAGTATTTCCAATGAGAATAAAATTGTCTTTTTTTTTTTGTCTTTTTTTTTAACCAAGTCCAGAAATGCATGTTAAACGCATATAGAAAACTGAAATCCACAATTTTATACCTCAAATTGGACTCAACTCAGTCACAAATAAACCTGTCTATTATAAAACAGGCTTTTCCTGCCTTTAACTCTGATAGCGCAACAGCAACTCTCATATGGCAAGCTCCCACATATCCATTCAGCCAGATGTGAGTATCAGAAGAGAGATTAAATATAAAGATTTTTTCCCCATGCAAAAATTTATTTTAAACTTTAATTCTGTAGACAAAAAGGCAAAGTAAGAGGATAGCAAGACCAATGCTTCTTTTGTGAACATTAAACCTCAAAATTCTCATTAAAGCTAGTTATGCTGCACTGGAAATCTGACCCTTTTCAGAGTAACAGAAGCAAACCACAATAATAAAGCTATCAAAGGATTTAGTACTTCTGCATATGCATGATACAGAACCTAGAAAAAAGTTCTGATTTATAACAAAACCTCAAACTTTCATATCATTTTAGATTTTTTTTTGATATACCAACATAATAAAGCACATAAGTGGAAAGAAAGGATACGTGGTTTGCAATGTGTTATCTTAGACATAAAAAAACAGTATCTAAAGCTTGCTCAAATGTTTAGCGTGGAATTTAGACTCTCTGATTTAATCAAATGTTAAACTACCGTTTACTGTAGATCCAGGAACAAGTCGGTTGGACATGGGATGCTAAATGTTTTTCTGATATAGAGATTGACTTAGGCGGCAATAATTTTTTCCAAAATAGCCAGTTCTATTACAATAGATGTGATCATCCTCTTCAGGTTGTTATACAACAACAGACCGTCTAAAGTCAGAAGCTCTTTATACAGTAATACAGACAGCTACAGGAAATCATACCAGCTCACAACCATTAGCCTCAACAAATCTTCAAAAACATTTGGGTAATATGAGTTACAAAGTTATTAAATCCGACCTTGGGAAAAATAACGTATTTTTGTATTCAAATTAAAAGTGTATAGAATTCCCCTTTATTAACGCAAACAGAGCACTAAACTGTCTAAAGGCAATAGGAAAACGAAGGCAAAAAGGTTTCATTAACTCACACAAACACAGCGTGCTGACAAAGCAGAAAATTCATAAACCTGGGCATAAATCGGTGACAAAAGGGGAAAAGCAAAGTTGAGAACAAAACAGGAGCGATAAATCACCAAATTACATCAGCAGTAAATCCTACAGGGAACAAAGGAACAACAGAGCACATATTACATGTGGAGAGCAAATTAGAAAACAAGTGATGACGCAGCAGGGAGGACTCATGGGTAACTGACAGCATTTCTGGTAAATGACAGAAACATGTGAAAGTTTGAAGAAGAAATCCTTCCTCCTTCAAAAGAAAATCTAACTTTAACTCAAAATATGGCTAAAATACATAAACACAGACAAAATTCTAATCAAGATCATCTAAAATGATGGGGAGCATCTGAACAAACGTCACACTAGTATTTAAATAAGATCCAATACGGTTGATTTAATCTGAGAGATAAGACACAACATAACACATTTTTTATACCAATCTTGAAAGACAATAGAGGTTTAATGAGTGACTGTTTTTTTTTTTCAGGCATGCAGCAGAAGTCCTCCTCTATTCCTCAAATCTGAAATCTTAACAACCTTGCGCCATAATGCTGAGACCAGCTGCTGAATCATTTACAAAGTCAAAGGCAAGGAGGAAAAAAACATCCCATCAGTTTGAGGTATAAAAAGAAACAATTGCTACCACGAATATCAAATTTTGGGGCCCCCACAAACTGAGTGGGAACTGGAAACCCTACAATTCTTCAACGTTGCATGTGTAGAAACTCCAGAAAACTCTTATTTTCTTTGTAACTTTGCTTTTCTCAGGCACATTTGTTTATCAGCAAAAAACACAAGACATTAATATAGTTAACAAATACAAGCTATGGAAACAATCATTTAATAAGAGCAATTTAGATGTCTGTAAAATATTTTTATAAATGACAGATTGAGGGAAACACAAAAAAAAATTTCAAAATATCCTTCAGACCATAATAATGAAATGTCCTACCTTACTCCTTTTGAAAAGCCAAAAGTTTTTACTCTTGTTCTTTCCCAGAAGATCCATAGGGCCTTTAGGTGTGCCGAGGCTGCTGTCAGAAGATGCTCGATTAATGACCTGACTGTAGTCTTCAAACTCTACGTCTCCCGGACGCTCAAACCCCGACTTGTTCTGCTCTATTACGACCATGGTGTCCTTCAATAAACACAATGATGGAAGAAAACTTAATGAACAGTTACATCCTGCAGAACAAAATGATCAGTGTCTGAAACCAACTCACATTCTTCTCATTAACATTAGTGCCAGCTTTTGTAATGCCCTCCAGGCACTTCCCAATGATGGGCATCACCTGCTTTTCCGTGTCCGAGAACAAGACGTAGCCTTGTGCCAACTTTCGTATTCGCCGCTCATCTAAATCTTGTAATCTCTAGACAACACCAGAAAATTAAACCGCGACCGTCATCACTTGAAATATAAAAAGGATAATAATACAGTATGTTCACTGTATTATTTTAAAAGCCTAAAGTTCAGAGTTTTATACTCCCCGTCTTCTTTATCAGGATCTCAACACAATTCGAATCACCACAGCACAAATCAAAGCAAGCCCTGTCCAAATTATTATGTTTAATATCCTGCTGATTTTTATTTAGTTCGCCACTTTTAAATAAAATATTTGCCTGCATTCCAATTATATAACATGCAAAACTATTGACTACAGAAATCCATCTTTAAATGACAAATTTGTAAGAGATAGTCGACCTTTTAGGTTTTAAAGGATCCACATAATCTGTAAACCTTTAACATGGCACCCCTAAATTAACCACACAGTAGTTTGCTGTAATTGTCTGTTATGCATGTAATTCAGTCGCTTATGTTCTAAGACCAAATCAACACCCATCACTGTGATATTAAGCTAAAAGTCCAGAGCCACTGATGGCAGGTTTGAGGGCCTCGGCAGAAGAACTCACATTGAAAATAATTGGCATGTCGTTAAAATAGAACTGGCTCTGTTCTTTGTTGTACTTTTGAAGCTGAGCAGCGTAGTCATTCTTGCACTCCTCCGCTACACGTGCTCTCATATGAGCCTGCTGTTTGGCCTGAAAGGACAGATGAAGCCGACTGGTTAAAAAAATAAAATAAAATAAAAAGTGAAACTTGAACTCATGTTAAATGTTTTAACTTCTGCGTTTATTTTACACTAGTTCTTACTTTTTCAACGTCAGCTTTTGTGGCGTTGATGTCTTGATCCGTCTTCTCGGCATACTGCGCCGCACGCTCTGCTTCTCTCCATTCTCTCTCAAATCGCTTTTTACTCTGGAGGGAAAATAAACCAAACACTTTTATTTGTCTCCATTCCTTCATGATGACATTTACCCGTTTGCATAAGGTCCCTGATTTCACTGTGTTGCGCTGTATTGTAATTGCAGTCGATGTGCGCCGTATCGGAGCTTTAATGGAATTATTTGCTCCAAATTCATTAGAATGAACAGAGTTGAATTTGGAGCCAACTGGACAGAGTGAGATATGATTTATTTTTATTGATTAACCATATTTTTTATTGATTACTATATTTCAACTGCACTAATGTAGCCCAAATATTGATTATGAGTCAGAAAAAAGTAACACAAAATATTTTAAGTATTACAATCATTCAGCTTTGGCTTCACGGTAACAATAGAGCCCCGATAATGAGTAGCCTATCCCACTACAATAATTAAAAATGTAAAAATGCATCACCTTAATGACAAGGTATAACTCGGTTGCATGCGGTTTTGGTAAATAAAATAGCTATAGCTCCTATTGACTTCATCAGTGACCTCTTTAACTTCAAAATAGTTTTGCACTGCATTAAAAGATAGGTGTCTGCAAATATATTACTGAGAATCCCAGTTGCTTCAGTTCAGGCAATTGTCACAATATGCATCGTGCATACAGTAATACTGCGATAATGATTCATTTGTTGTATTTTTTGCAGCTCTAATGAGTGTGTGGTAAACGGACGCTCCCACTTTTGAAGTGTAAGCACATTCGATGCTGCGGACACGTTTTGTGTTTTAAATGCACTGAACACCTGATTAGATTTCAGGGAAGGATTCATTGTTTAAAATGCCAAAACATCTCAGCTCAAAGGCTCTCCTAGAAAACTGAGAATGGGTTCACAACAAATCTTTCAGAATCTGGATTTAAAGAAACTTGCTAAACCAAACACAAAATGACTCTTCTTAAAATGGTGAGGTGATCTAAAGAGTGAGGATAAGACTTAAGAGTAATTATCTAAGACTTCTCTCTTTATTTGCTCTAACGTTTTACAATGTCAAAAGAGAAAAACAAGAGATGCCCAACGGGGCTGTTTAAAGTAGCAACCAGTGATTTAACGATAAACTCCAACATTTTCTTGCAAATTAATTTAGAGGGTGCTCTGGAACTACGTAATGCTACAATTGATACATCATGTCAGACAAGTTTAAAATGAGGCTGCTTCCCACTCGGTCTATCCGTTTTGACTATAAACAAATGCATTCACTTGCCTAAACACACCGCTTCGGCATCCACTCACTTATTATTGTTGTTCTATTCAATCCCGGGGTCAATGTAGAAGTTTTTTTTGTTTCCCTTTCTAAAATCAAACTTACACTGTCAAGTTGTTTATTGGTACTCTCCAAACTCTGCTGGGCTTTCTTGGCCTCCAGTAGATACTGCAGACATTTATAAAATTAGAGACAGAGAGAGACAGAATACACAATGACCTCAAAGAGCCACACTACAAAACAGACAAGAAAACAAGTACCAGTGTCTGTTGGAGGCGTCCTAAGCGAGTGTCTGTATGTGGCTGTACTCTGCAGTCCAAAATGACAAAGACGGTGCATTTCCCACTGAGAAACAGAACACCACACACAGACCAGATCTCCCACAGGAGATCTTAAACTCCTTTCCTGCTGCAAGCAACGAAATCGCCGCACATCCACTTTCTGTAATTCTACCTCACACTTTTGCCCAAAACTTTGCAGTTAAAACAAAAATCCATTTGGGCATTTTGTCAAACTATTTCTTAATACGGTGATGCAGGCCAGTAAGCTAGTGCACAGTAAACACAACTCTGTTTCACTTTGAGACAACAGAGCTTAGCAGTCTAAGGTGATGAAGTTGAACTGTATGAGATGGCATGTGTATGTGAAATATATGAATTCAGTTAACTAGGACGCAGCTCTAGGAAAACAAATAAACTGTTTTGGAACATCTTTCTAAAGCCTTTTACGGCTGTGATACCACATGCATCCGGTCAAATCTAATTGAGAAAACAAACTAGTCGGCTAGGAAGCGAAGCCTTGAAAACAGTAAAATCTGCAGGTACGCATTAGTATTTGTAAGTATACGTATGCACACCCCAAATACCTTGATGATACCTCTTTTGAAATAAAGAAATTCCACTTTTTGAGTTTACACCATCATTTAATTGTGGAGAAGCCAATACCCAAAAAAAAGGGTTCAGTTAACTATGAGTTTCTTGGCATTTGCCTTATTTAGCTTAGAGTATTAAGACTAAAACGGTCAAAAGGATGTTATTGTATAGAAGTACCAGCCAGGATGAAAACAAAAAAACAAATCAAAGCCTTTCTATACATTGAGACAGCACAGATGGCCACGCAGAAATTACAGAACTACAATGACATTACTAAACCTAATTTCCATAATTAATAACAAGACAAAATGGAAACCTGTCTGGAAGGCCTGGCCTGACAGAAACATTGAAGGAGTCGTTACTGAACACTAGTTGTATTCTACATGTGACAACAATTAGCTGCATTTTCTGTGTCTGGACTTGCAGACATAAGCCTTTCCTTCCAAAGTAACCACCTCGCCCCAGGTTAAATCTGTTATAAATTAATATTTAAAAAAATGTCTAAATGCCAGAAGAACAAGGGGGTAACCACAAGAAGACGGGGTACAGAAGATGTCATCACAGTCTGACTGGCCAGCATTTGTGAAGGGGAAGTGGGGAAATATTTTCATGCGGAGACATGGGATGATGAAAGCCTTGTATTAAATACTGTCAGGAGTTCTGGGCGACTAGGAAACTCTGAACATGTCTGTCAAGAGGGCAACAGAGACAAAGCACCATAAGATAACTGGGTTTTATAGGCAAATAAGAGAGACAAATTCACCTAATATGCATGTTTTTGAACATGGAGCAACCAAAGGGAACCAACACTTGATGCACAACCATCCCAGGACAGGAATGAAACCCTGATCCTTCCTGTAACACTGGCAGTGAACACTGGTGCAAAAAAAATAAAAGAATAAATGCTGAAATGCAACTAAAGAAAGTTAAAAATGGTATTAATGTAAAGATGTGCACACTTACAGCCAGATTGCTGCAGGGGATTTATTTCCCTTAAATCTTTTTGGGAAGAGTGGGGAGGGTTTTCAGGTGATAAGAAGACATTTTTAGATTATGTGTCACGTGTTAACCTTTAACCTCAAAAATCGAATTTTTCTCCTCTATACATCTTAACTGACCAAAAAAAATCTGTACATTCTTGTTACTTTTGTACATCCAGCTCACCGTCTTTCGCTCCTGCTTGAGCTCCTGCAGGTACTTGGTGAGATCAATGCAAATGTTCATGATCATGTTTTCAGCAATGAGCTCCCTCTGCCCTGCATAGTCGTTCATCTCGTTCAGGATGTCCAAAAATGACTGGTAGTTGGAAAGCCTGTCATTTGGAAGAGGAAAGGAAAGGGTGGAGAGATGAGGAAATGCAGATGGGACCACTGATAATGTGATAATTGCACAGAAAACTCTACAGCAAGCGGAGTTATGATAAGGCGCTTGCGACTTCCTTATTCCCGTTTCCCTTTCAGGGCATTTAAAATATCCCTAGTGTCAGTCCAAAACAGCCGCATTGATTCGCCTGGTAACAGAAAACAATGTCAAGTTTTAACAGGACAGCTCACCTGCAGTCTGGCTCATCTTTGTTGCTTCTTTTTTGGTTATACTTCTTTGAAAGATTCCTAGAGATGTGGATATAAAGTGAAACATAATTATTCAACAAACGTATGGGGGGTTGG
>JAVLVB010000575.1:98473-118435 GCA_032876305.1 Orestias chungarensis | reverse complement strand
GAAAGCGCACAAGGAGAGAGAGAGAGATGGGAGAGAGAGATGGGAGGCAGAAAGCATGCAGCAGCTGGAGAATTGGCCTAGTGTTTCAGACACAAACTAGAATCTGTCCCAGAGCAGTCATAAGACCAATGAGCACTGCATAAATAAGAACCTAACATGCAAACATTCGAACATAAACACAAGCTGCTTTGAGCTGCACACAAACATGTGAGACGGTCTAAAAAGGCATACCTCAGTTGTTTGGCATAGCTCTGCTCGATCTCGGTCCTCTCCTTCACGAACTTCACGTACTTCTCCACCAGCTCCAGGCCGGACTGCGTGTGCTTCTCTATGATGTCATACTGATCCTACGGGAATGAGCAGGAGGACAAATAAGGAAAAAAAGCCTCCAAGTTGAGTTGACCTGCAGGCTACAGCTACGGTGTTTCTTTAAGATTTCGAGGACCTAGAAGAATCCAGATTGGAAGGCGAATAAGAAAAACTAAAATGTGATTTATTCGCCCGTCATATTCAATGAAAGCTCTTCATGCGAGGAAACTGTGTCATTATAGTCTCCAAACTATACACCTAAAAAATATTTTAGATCTATTTTCACTGTTGACAGTCACTATTGACCATCTTACAAGATTAGACACATGTATTTTGTCTTACACACAACTCTGACTATGTGTAAGAGATGTTTTCACCTTCAAGCTCCAACAAGCCTTACTGTACACACAAAAGTAAAAACGGTTCCCCCAGTCTTTGACTAACCCTGCAGCTAACTTTTAGACTGAACTTAGGGGCTGCATGTCTGGCCTTGTTCCTCAATATCTTTAATACGCTTCAGGTATAAAAAAAAAAAAGAAAAAAAAAAGAGAAGAGTGTCAAATGAATAACATATCATAGGATATAGTTAGGAAGGGCTGCAATCAAGCTTCTTAATATAAACTCTAAAATACAAACAATATGATATCACATTACTGTGTTCCTTTTACAAAGTATTTATGTACATTTTTGGTTTGGAAGTACTCACCTTAAAAAGATTTATCTTTTTAGAGAATGAGGTTTCCAAACTAATCACAATAACTAGTTGTAGAAACCACACACTATTAATGGGACTCTAAAGGTAATTATAGGGTAATAAAAGAGCAGTGGAGCTGAAACTATGTACTCACCAACAAATAAAAGCCAATCTTTTCATAATTAAACTTTGCATTAAACGTCCGGTGTTCTTCTGTTCCCTTTTCTGCATTGTCTTATGATGTTTACATGTTTAGGCATATGTGCTTTGTATCCTGCATTGTGCTAGCCAAGGAATTTACATTCAATTCTATACCAATACACATGTGGCACCTTGTAACACCTTGTGTTCATTTGATATGTGATTTATACCCAGAATAAAACTTTAACTGATGTCTAAATGTTTAGGCTTAAAATACATAGATGCCTGCCTTAAACGTTAGGAATATATCAAAAAATGAATTTTACTTGATTAAAAAAACATTTTCACTTGTTTTTTCTGTTTCTTTTTTATTGTTGCAATCAACGTCCAATGCTTACTTTGCTCTCTGTAGGATCTCCTCAAAATGTCCAACACGTTTATCAAATATGACCACGATTAAAGTTGTCAGTATTCCTATGAATAAAACAGATTTAACATGAATCTAGATAAGAGAAAACACTGATGATGTATAAATAAGTGGAATTTGAAACATTCTTTTTCATTTCTTCCTATAAATTTTCATTTTAAGTGATACTTTGGCAGATATACGTAATTTCCAAATGGTTCATACACTTTGATTCACCGTATCACGAAAGTGCAGATAAAATGTAGTATGCTGTTGGTAGTTCCTCACACTTTGCATCACTTGGTATAATATTTGCATCTTTGGCTTTTTTGGATCGGCGTTCAGTTTGTACTATAGTATTAACATGAAAGACCAAGAGGAAGGTCTAAAACTGCCTCAGAAGGATGAAGGATGTTCTTTTTGTACGGCGTCTCGGTTTTCATAAAACCTGTTGTGTTTCTGCATTTTCACAGATTCACACATACAGACCGCTTCGGAATATAAAACCTTACAAGAGTTGTTTCATTCATGGGGTCTAAGTTATAAATGGGCACGTCAATATTAAGATAAAACTCCTTACTCTAGAGTTTTTTTCTGTACGTGCCACTGATTGATTTAGCACTTTGTAAACTGCAAATGTAAACTTTGACAAGTATTCATAAAATACTATGCCTCGTGGTAGCACAAAGGAAGACTTCCTCTTGTTGTTTATTGTGCACTTTACACATTATGGAAGAAAACAGCAGTTTTTACTGGATGGTTTCAACACCCCTTCTTTGGCCCCAACAGCATAAACAGCATTCTCAAAGCTTTTCAAAGGACTCCAAACAATGAACGAAGGCTTTCAATTAGCCCTGGATGTTCTCCGACATCCTTGTTGTTACAGCAGTTTATAGTTGTTTAAGGTTCGAATTGTAATAAAACATTTTTTTTTTAAAAGACATTCACTGAAAGAAATGGTATTAACCCAAACTAAACAAAAAAAAAAAACTATATCTTAACTATATCCAAGTCATTCAAACTACAATTGTTATATTTAGAAAGGGCAAGAAATTTTAAAACACTGAAAAGTATATGTATGTAACGGTTGTCCTGTGAAACCACTAGACTATTGCCTTTTATCATCACTCCAATGCCACAGTCAAAACTATCTTTAAATGTCTTCGTTTAGGTGGTTAGAGCTCAACTGAATTTCCATAAATCATAAACACTTGTGTAAACCAACCTTTTTTTGGGCAGTTTTCACATTTTATTATAAAGAAGTTACTCTTTGTTTGCAAGCAGACATCATTGGACTTTAAATATAGGAATGCTGCGACAGTTAGCAAAAGCTGTTCATCCGCCTCCGTACCCGAAGCAAAGTCCCGAGATGGTGAAGGGAGCCACCCAGGATGCCACTTTTCTGCAAGGCCTCCACAAATATTTCAATCCTGAATCATTCATTCCTGCAGAAAACCAGGCGCATGGCCCTGCTAGACCTGACCCACAGGAGCTGAACTCACTCTACAACACAACTAAAGCCCAGAGAACCTGCGTTTTCGCTCAGCACCAACTAGTGTCTTAAAATAGCCACCAGATTAACAACAATCAGGGGGACAGATGCCAAAGGGCTGATTTGGCCTGCGCTTTGACTCTGCGGCCAAACATTAACAAAAACCAGTTATGCAAACGACCATTTGAGCGATCAGGCAGGTGAGGTTTTACTCAAACCCACACAAGAGGGTAAACATTTCTAAAATGTAGGATTCATTTCCAGAACTGCTGCACTTTGTGCCATGTAAAAGGAGCTTCTCGGAATTTGTCAAACTAGGGCAAAACTAATTAGGCTGTTGCACCTTTGCATAGGATTGAAAAAAAATTAAAAAATAGGAACAGGGTGCATACCCAGGGGGAGACAGTAATGAGGCCAAAACCTCCTTTCCCTCCTCTTTGCAATGCTCCACTTTACACATTAGGCAAAAAAAACACAAAAGCCTCAAATTTCGTCTTGTCTAGGTTCAGGACATTGCCAATCCGTTCACTTTTGCTTCCAAGGAAAACGGCTTACAGTGGGAAAACTAAGGCTGTGCTACATTTATCAGCTTTAATGCTGCACAAAGATTCGTTTTCAGATGTGCATCCATCCAACAGTGAAATCTGCGCGGTTGTGACCAAGAAAGCATGTCAGGTAGATGCATCTCATCAGGTAGATGCATCTCACCAGGTGGATGCATGTCACCAGGTGGATGCATGTCATCAGGTGGATGCATGTCATCAGGTAGATGCATGTCACCAGGTGGATGCATCTCATCAGGTGGATGCATGTCACCAGGTGGATGCATGTCACCAGGTGGATGCATGTCATCAGGTGGATGCATGTCATCAGGTAGATGCATGTCATCAGGTAGATGCATCTCATCAGGTAGACGCATCTCATCAGGGATGTTGCTAAAACGCCCACAGCACAGCAGCTGATCTCATCTCCACGGAGGTTGAAGTGGGACCAAATGTAAACAAGAGGAGGGAAGGAGGGAAGACACAACCCGCAGAACATACCGAGTTTGGACTTTGCAGGAAATCAATCTCCATACTTCCCCTAAAGCGTGAACATGGCCTCAAAATGTGCTGGAATTATTCAAATAAGACATAGAGAGGACATCTTTATTAAAAAGCAGCGAATAAAGGAAAAGAGGGGGGGGGGGCTGTGTTTAAATGCGTTATTCGTTTTGCAAAAACAAGTTAGATCGATCCAACAAACTTTATTTCTCTGGAACTTCATCAGATTGCAAAAAAAAAAGAGAAAAATCCTGATTTCATATCTGCTCGCGTCGGACTCACCCAAAGCTCGGTGCCCCAGTCCATGTTGTCTGCCAAACTGTTCCCTGAGCACAAAGTGAGTTTATCCAAAGTTCTCCCGGCGGCAGCGGCAGCAGCAGCTCCGACGAAGGGACGGAAAACAAACGCAGTCGGTCAGAAACCAAACCGCGGAGCGATCCGCTGCCTCCTAACAAAACCTGCGGGTCGGCTTCATAATTGACCGGTCCAGCTGTGATCTAGTAAGTGCAAATATACATAAATATTGTTGTTGTTGTTTGAAAGCGAGGGAAACACAGGGAGAAAGTAGCTCTAGTATCCGCGTCACTCCCAAATCCCAGCGTTAGTCCGCGCTCTTAAAGGGCCAGCGCACTTTGTCTGCCCCCCTGGGCCTGGTGGGACATGTCCTCCATCTTCCAGCTTTCACCAGCAAATATCTTGAAGGCTTCGAAAACACATGAAGGCCCCACTTTTTAAACATTCAACAAACTTGTTATACAAGAAAGAAGATTGCGAGAACAATGAGGGGTAAAAGCAAAAAAAAAAGCGTTTAAAAGCTGAAACACAACAGAGTAACATGGTTTGCTGCGTCGCATTGATTTGACAGCACAAGGTCTTGGCAAACATATCTCCAATGCGTCAATCCCTTCGCACAAACATGCACGATTCATTTAGCCCTCAGTGTTGGTTTTCACCATTCACTAAGTGAGTCCCGTTCTCTACAGTACAGCTGGGTTGCAAAGGAATACCTCTGTCATTATTTTCCACAAAACTATACCGTCCATGTCTTCTGTGCGTGTATATGCAGTAAATAAATGCCAGAATAGCAAGGAGTATCAGAACCGTTAGAACGAAACACCACCAGTATGCAGAGATGTCAATGGGTCCATCTGCAGAGAAATAAACAAATAAAAGAAAGTCGTTTTAAAAATGGCTTGCTGCTGGTATTGTGAAGTTTTTCTTAGTTCATGAATTACAATTGTATGTAAGTAAGGTAACATTTGCCACATTACTGTGCATATTTGCATTTTTTGGGTTTTGCACAAAGCTCCTATCCATACCTGTAACCAACAGGGTGCTAGTTCTTGTTACATTCCCAACTTTATTCCTGGCAACACATTTGTATTCGCCTGCATTAGTAGACGTGGCTCTTGTAATGATGATGAGAGTCTGGCGCCCCACAGTGGTCCACTGTACATTCTCTGCAGCCCTGTAGTTACAGTTGATCTCGGGCTTGGGGTTGCCTTCAGCGTTCCAAACTAAAGACACATCTCCAGCTACGAAACATGTCACAGTTGTGTCTGGCTCTGTGAACCCTGGGGGGTCTGTTAATTTGAAGAAGAAAAAAAAAAGAATTATGCTTCTCAGCTTCTAACTTGTTTGCAGCTACGATGTAAAGAGAGATTACTCACATAGAACGTCTAGATAGAACATGTGCAAAAGAAATTTAGAATTCAATTTAATAGCTAGAAAGCCAAAACATGAAAGGCAGTGGAAAAACCTACAGTGTGCAGCAGTGGTGTATGGTTCTGAAGCCACGGATGGGGGCACCGGCGGCCCTCCAGGTCCAAGCTGAAACTCAGCCTCGCACCTGAAAAGTGCTCCATCGTCACTTTTTGTGACATTGAAGGTATAGACTGACGATACATTACACAGGGACACGATGGGTTTATCAAGGTATTCATGGTGTGGCGTCAAAGACGAACTGTCAACTGTGAGGACGGTTGCATCGCCTTTGTACCACTTTACCCGGGGCTTGCTTGCAGGGGCCACATTGTAAAGATCGCACAGCAGCTGACGCTCTTCACCTTCTTTCAGTGAGCCACTGCCAACTACAGAGACTGTCAACAAATCTGGAAGCTCTATAAAGAAAATGAAAGACACATGTTTTTTCATACTACTGTTAATGCCAGTAAAAGCACACACGCACATACACATACATATATATATATATACATAGTATTACAAAATAGTAGAGCGTAAGGCGTGTTGAGCACTCACTATATAGGATGATCTTTGGTTTTATAGAGCACTGAGTATTATCATGAAGATTGACATAGCAGATAGGTTTCACGTTGAAGTCTTCTAGCTTCTCAATCCACCAAATTACAGTTGTAGGTGTTCTAGAGATGCTGCCGCACGAGTACTCCCAGTTTATTGTTTCGACATTCGGGCTGCTTGAGCTGCATTGTATCGACGCGTTTTCTCCATATTTCACGTAAAGTTTGGAGGGCGTCAACGTTAAGCCGCAATCTGTCATTTAATAGCACACATTTTGAAGTCAAAACTTTGATTTGGTGCATGGTAAGAAGAAAGTACTTCACTGTAATATTAACATGAATGCATACTTTCAGGTGCATTTGCTCCAGGACCCATTGTTGTGTCCTCTTTCACGTCAACATAAAATAGCATGGTTATGTTTCCCAGAATATTGGTAGCCGTGCAGCTGTAGTTTGAACTGCTGTTAACCTGGGTTATGTCAAGGCTTCTTGTGGTTTCCAACAGAGACTGTTCATCAACAGTCCACTTATACTGAACAGGAGGGTTGCCCTCTACCTCACAGATCAGGGTTGCATCACCATCCTTGGGAACAGTGAAGCACTTGCTAGAATTTGTCCTGAGCTCGGGAGCATCTGAAAAGGAAAGTGGAGACCTTTGATTAAAGCGTTTTGGAGAAGACCGTTTAGAGCGGTGAACTTTAACCTTATTTCAGGCAACATTGTGACTCACAGCGAGCGGAGACATTGTGTGTTGCAGAAATAATAAGATGTGTTTTTTCCTCCCCAGGTTTTAGTAGAACTTCACATCTGAACTCTGCACGTTTCTCTTCCCGGCTGATGTTGACAGTCAATACATATATAATGTGTTTGTCCTCTCCTGAATCCAAGAATGCCTCTGTTTTAAGGGTTTCATTGTTTTTGTACCATGTGACGGAAAGGTTTTGACCAGGGACAGCACTGAAGACATCACATTGCAATTTGTAATCAGCCTGCTTTGCGTTTTCATCCTTTATAGAGAGCACAACATCTGGGACTGCTGTAAAAAAATAAATGATAATCCTGTTTGTTAATCTTCATGTTTAGATATTCAATAAGGTTTTTGCTTGTAACGGAAAAGAGACTTACTGTACATGCTGATTTCATGCTCTCTGCTGCATTCCAAGGTGTCATTTAGCTTTATTTTGCACTCTGCCTTCATCTCCAGGCCTGACGCTGGAGCAGCACAGCGGACAACAGGATCCTTCAGTGGATTTTCACAGCACACATTTCCTAGGCATAGGTTCATCTCCTGAAAATCTTCTTCCGTGGTGGAGCAGTTTGCGCTTACTTGTGTCCCGTTTTCCATCATCTTAGGTGCATCCATGATCAGAGGATTCAGCATCGGGGAGCATGTGAGGTCCGCGCCTGTTGATGCAGAAATAATAATAGGACTTTGCTGACCTCTTGTGCTGCATGTCAGCATTTTTCTACAATTTGTAAAAAAAAAAAAAAACGTGCAAATTCGTTTATTTATCATGGTTTAAATAATTTGCCAGAAGCCTGTGTGCATAAAATATATACAAAAACTGACAGACAGAGTATAAATATCTCCTTATATTAAAGGTAAACATGAACAAGGGACTGTTCTAAAGCAGTACTCCAGGTTGATGGAGTTATCAGATCCAGCAGCTTCTCTGAACATGTCCCAGGCAGTGCGCTCAAAACAGTTGTGAAGAGCAGAGATGGCTCCTGGAGTCTGTATGCTGGGATTAGCAACACAGAGATGTGATCAGGGAAGCCGTAGTGGGGGCGGGGCTCCGCTCTGTAAGAGGCGGGAACGTTTGTGTAAACAAGATCCAGCACGTTAGCCCCACGCCTTGGAGAGTTCACATACTGGTGAAAGCTGGGCAGCAGAGCCCTCGTGTTACTGTGATCGAAATCACCAGCAACAATAAACAGTCAGGGTGTGAGTTCTGGAGTTTAGTGAGGTCACTGTACAGCTGGCTCAGAGCAGCGTTAGCTTTAGCGTTAGCATTAGCGCTCGCTGCTACATACACTGCTACAATGTAAACAGTGCTCAGTTCCCCCCGCAGATACAACGGTCTGCCTCTAACAACAGCAAACTCCAGCAGCGGCCAGCGGTAGCTGGAGACCAGCGTGGCGTTTCTACACCGTTCAGTGTTGATGTAAACACACAGCCCCCCCCCTCCGCGGGTCTTACCGGACAGGTCCGCGTCAGGCCGGGGTGGGGCTGGTTAGCCATGTCTCCGTGGAAACGAACACACAGCAGTCCCTGAACTCGCGCT
Source organism: Orestias chungarensis (assembly GCA_032876305.1). Classification (NCBI taxonomy): domain Eukaryota; kingdom Metazoa; phylum Chordata; class Actinopteri; order Cyprinodontiformes; family Cyprinodontidae; genus Orestias; species Orestias chungarensis. Next base: position 109,807 of record JAVLVB010000575.1, on the reverse strand, counting down.
GGGATGATCGCTGGAGTCTGAGGTAGTCCAGTTTGTTATTTGACTTTACTTTATTTTATCTATTGTAATATTAGCTCTTGGGTGGAACTGGACCATGAGAATACAATTTCGTTCCACCTCATGTCCCACATGTGTTAAGAATGACACTAACGTCTCCTTGAATCCTTGAGTCCTTGTTATCCGGGGAGCAGGATAGATGGGACGGCCGGCCAGCTGGTGTTAGCCATTAGCTTAGCGTGGACTACGGCTCTCTTTGCGCGCTTCCCGTTCCTCGCTTACGAGGAGCTCTGCTTCGGCCCGCGGGCTCAGGAAACGCCGTGGATCTTAGCAGGCCTAGCGTGCGCGGCTCCGCTCGTAGACCGCCCGTAGGTATGTTTGTATGCGGATCTTCAAGGGTTAAAAGGGTCTGCCAGGTCGTAGATCGGGCTGCCAGTTGCTCTCATAGCGAACTCTGGCATGGTTGTGAGTTCAGATCGGGTTTTTAACAACGAAACAAACAAAAAAGCGCAGGTGTTCCGTCGAGTCGCGTTTCCCTGCGTGTCTTTTTGGCGCACCGCAACGCTTCTCTCCGCACAGGCGGCAAAACTCGTTTACACCTTGTGCTCTTTAAAGTTATCTAAAGAGAATTGCTCCTGATGGTTTATTTGTTATTTAAGTCATTAGACATGCATTACATTTATATTAAATGATTACATTAATAGTATTATCTTTGTTTACACCCTTTGTTAGTTAAAGTTCTGTACAGAAGATTGTTCCTATAGTGTTTTATAATTAGGTATCAGTAATTAATATGTAAATATGTTTGTCTATGTTATGTTTAAACAGTAAATGTGTATTTGTTGCAGCAGCCGCAGCGTCCGGACGCACCGGCTGTACTCCTGTAGTTTTTTTCTACTACTTTAACGTCAATTTATCATCCCTTAACACAGTAATAATGAAAACTGTAAAATGCATTTCTCACCTTTGGGGAACAATGAGAGCAGCAGAAGTCTCCACAACCCGAGAGGAAGCATGCTGGACCGGCTCATGTGGGATGCGATCAAGTATTTCAGATTTTGCAGAGAATGTTAAGCTTTCAAAACAGATTAGATGAATCCTAACCAAGAACTGGCCCTACACGTGTTGAATAGCAACTGGTAGGAAAAAGAAAGTATCCTACGACGTAAATTAAAACGCCCAATCAAACAGGAAACCAAGCGGTGAAACCGTTGGTGAATATTTCCACCACCCATATGTGCAGCTGCAGATGATATGTGCGATGAACCTGTGGTATATGAGGTAATGTGGCACAAAAGTTCACACGAAAGGTGGAAGGACATGCTGTAGAACAATGAAACTTTTATTGCATTCATCTTCAGGACATATGCTTTGGCCACCAGTGCGTACCTTCTCATGAAAATGGTTGAACACGATGACGGAGTCAAAGGTTTTGGGTTTACTTTCTCAGACGAATGCTGCTGTGTACTTTTTTACGTCTTTTCAGGATGCCGTCAGGTCAAAAGAGTCATCAACTTGCTAAACTAGTCACTGTTAAAACAAATAAAGTATTGATAAGATAATGTATACATTTTTGGATAAAATTGAAATGATTTGATGGCTAGTAATGGAACTAAACAGAAAAAGAGAGTATAGCAATTAGGATGGCACAGATTTTGAGAGTTGAAAAATGAAGGACTTGGAAAGAGAAGGAGGACTAGTTACTTAATGTATAAACAGATATAAAAAATCTTTTAACCAGATTCTGCAGCAGCAGCAATGAAAGTATCCTGGCCTCTATGTAGAGCTAAGCAGCGTCAGCAACAATGTCAAAGAACTCCAGAGTGATCAAAACGTCAGACAGGATTGTCCAAGTTCACAAACAGCAGAGTTTGAACAGTGCTTTTGCTTTGATTGGAGCCGCTTTCCTTATCTGGAGGGAGATTTATCCATGAAGAACCAGTGGTAATGTCTGAGTCATTTGTGACATAGTCCTCGTCGAGAACTCAATGGTTTATATAAAAGCATTTGTGTTAAAATATTTCCAAAATAATACATTTTATGTTTCATTTGTACTTTTCTCTCTTCTTTACTGTTTTTGATGTCAATCATGTGAGTTCTTGACTTTCCTGCCGAAATGCAGCTAAGTTGGTTTGATCATCATGGAGACACTTTTCAGTGAGTAGGACCCCCCGTGGAACTCGGCCCAGTAGACCCCATCTTGGTAGCGGCTTCGATAATATCCGCCCTGATACCACATGCCGTTCAGATTGGAATGCGCGCACATGTGATACCACCAGCCACCTTTCTGGTAATGAGCGCAGTTACCTGATGTTGCAGGAGGAAGAGAGAAACTTATTGACACAAAATGTCAATGGAAGTCAGAAAACTGCTGAGCAGAGGTAAAACGGGTACAGACCAGCGTAGCTGTCCTTGTCCAGATCCAGAGTGGTAAAAGCCTTGTTGTTGTGCCACGACAGAGAGTCTCCTGCATTTCCGCGGTATTGACCGAGACGCAGACGGTACCAGTCGTTCTCTGGTTCCAACTGGAATTTGTCATATTCAGCAAACACCTGCCGGCCCTGCCAGTCTTCTAGCACCACCCGGAGTTTGTACTTGGTCTGCTGGGTCAACCAGTAGACGTGTTCCAGGCCAAGCCAGTACTCGCCATTTAGGTTTCCAAAGCCTTTCTGTAACAATGTGGTGCAAACATTTTGGCTTTATTTCTACATGGTTTATACTATCAAGCAATCTTAACATAATTACTGAATGACTCACTTTCAATATTGTAATACCTAAAAAAAACTGTCATCAATATTCATTTCAGATGTGAAAGTACAGCCTGTTTTCAGCCTCAGTGTGTTTTCCAGACTGTAGACTTGCTTAAGGTTCACCTTGTACTGTTCCCAACTCCTGAAGAAGTTGACTGACCCATCCTTTCTCCTCTGGATGACAGTCCAGCCACCCTGAGCATGACTCTGCTCACACCAGGCCTGCAAGAGTCTGTTGACGTTTTGAAGGCGAAGCAGGTAAATCCCACTCGTGGTCTCACCTGAATCCAGAACGTGTTGGCAGTCCCTCCATGGTCCTGGACCAGAAGCATCTATGGAACCAAAATAGTATTCTGTGTGCTTAATACAAAAAATTTCAAAAAATGTATAGCATATTTTATACATTTTGTATACTGAGAATAAAATACAGATAATTATTTTTCGTTTCTAATAAGTTAATTTTTTGCTCTAGATTTTATTTGGAGTAGTAGTTTACGGTGGTAAACATGAACACGGTTGATACTTTTACATTTTTATGCAAACTTGTATATTTGAGTTTTTATAACACACTTTGTACCTTTCTAGAGTTTTGTCTTTTTTTATTATCTGACTTGCTAACAAGACACATGATGCCAGTTTTGACCCTTTCCTCCACTGTGGATTTAAACAGGTTTTCAGTAAAGATTACAATATTTGGACATGACACTAAGCAGCAAGAAAGAAAACACAAACATGGGTCTAATTAGCACTTCTGGGGAGCAACATTCTTCTTGGAACTATTTATGGCAGAGCCTCTAGAGAGATCAGGGACATGGGAGACAGAACAACAGAAAGAACCAGGCACTCAGAGATGTTGGGTGAAACGAGACAGCAATTATAACCCTCCTTTTTCTCTCTACTGCCTAATTAGAAGAATATATGTATCATTGCAAGATGAAAGATAAACAAGCCGGATGTTCTTAAACACACAACACCGGGATTTGAACGGGTTTGCTTTTCTCCACAAATGCAGAGCCGTTTGGTGACACGGGTGTGCATACATATCCACAGAGAAGAAAAGCCGAAGCCAGATGGCCACAGGGAAAAGCCAGAAACTTGGCCTGAAGCAAATTCCCTAAAAACCTGAGATGTGCATTAGCTCGTGTCTACTTTAAATCCAAAGGAATATTTTCTGCAACCTTTCCATTAAAGTTAAATACTACTTATGATTTTCAGCATGTTTTAGTTTTTTATTTGTTTTTATTTTTACATTTTACTATTACTTTCATGCTATGCAATTCTTCTATTACAGTGTTATCGGTGTCATTCTCTTTACCCTTTTTCCTTTATTTCCTTTTAATATAACTTATGAACAGCGGCATAAAACAAATTTCAATTTAATAAAAACATGCATCATTGATCTTGTTCTTTTCAAAGCACAATTATATATTTCTATAAATGTATCAATAACTAGTTTTATTTATTTCTGTTCAGGAGCTTTTGCTGTACTTTGAATTCTTTAAGCTGGTTTTTGTACAGTGCATTGGACTTTCAGCAAGACAAAACAGGCTTTGCAGCTTCAATTTATCTTCTTGGACGTAAAGAATTTGATAAGGTTAACAAAGGAATCTGCATGAGCAAAACGTATACACAGAAGAATATCTCCCACACACAGCGATAAACACTAAAGAGCTCCCATGAACAGCATTTTTACATGAGCTGGATCAAAACTCTTTCTTCACACCGGAATGAAAACCGCGCTGCTTTCAGTTCCACTATTTTGTGACAGTTTGCACTATTGCCGGTTAAACGTGCAATTCAAAAGTCCAGCAAGCCCTATCGGAACAAGCGTGTGTTCCATTTAGGGGCCGTGTTCTGACAGATGCCTGCTTTGTTTACACTGTTTAGCTTTCCCCAAGAAGATAAGACTTGTATCAGCAGGTCACTGACTCTGTCAGCTCCTGCTTCTTATCTCAGAAAATAAATAACTGATAAAAGTAAGACCATTTTATGCACACAGTTTGGAGTCTAATGAGGTCCTCTACAATAGGTTTCACGTTGTTTTACCTGGGGATTTAGTGACAGGTAATCCAACAAACGGCAGCTCAGTAGGAAAACTGATTGTAGAAACGGGCTGATCTCCGGCTGGTTCTGCTTGATGTTGGTGTAAAGGAGCCCTCTGGTCCCTCTGAACATCATTTGTCATTATGGTGGCCTTAACGCTATAGTTACTGTGCTCATTACTGCTGCTTTTTGGGTTTTCAGTCAATGCTTGTTCAGACTAACAAAAAAAAAAAACAAGATTATTTGCTGACCACAGTTGGCATATATGCCATATTACAAAAGAAAAAAATTAAAAGCGTAGTATGCTTCCTACCTGAAACAACTGTGCGGAATCCCTACACTGACATTGCTTCTCCAGTTTGGTGATAAACTGGTTCTGGGAGCCCATCATGGTGGTAAGTTCTCCATATTTCTTCTCCAGGTCTCTGTAACTACTGGACACCTGCAAAGCCTGTGGTTCCCCACCACAAGCAGAAAACACAACGCTTAGGTCAGAATCACAAGGTGTTCCTTTCTGAGAGATTCTATGTTTACCTGTGCTGTAGCATTCAGGATGAGGCTCTCCAGTCTTTGGTGCTCCAGAGTCACGTCCTTTTTATGGATGACTTCACGCAGAAGCTGGACATAAAGTTGGGCAATACGGGAGTTCATGCTGCTGGTCTCTTTTTGCAAGGCTCTTACCTCTGTGGCAAGAGACTCATCGTGCTCCAGCTGTCTCTGGAGCTTCTCCAGCTGTTCCTGCTGCCGTTTGAGCTCCAGTTGCAGACTTGCCACCTCTGATTGGTTTGGCCTTGAAAAACATGTGCTCAAACAATGAGTTCCTGTGGTTTTTTGCTGTGGAACAATAAGGGTGTAGGAGCAACGACCCGCTTTCAGATCTGAGAAATGTGATGACCGTCTGTATTCTTTATTCGCTCCCTCCATCTGTCCCCCGGTGGTTTGAGTAACAATGCAAAGGATGAGAAAAGGGATCAGAGCTTTTGCCAGTATCCTATCCATTAATCTGTCAAATGTTTGAGAGCAACCTGGAAGGGGACAGAGGAGACATTATAAGAATATGTCACACACATATGTAAGTATGAAGTACTGGTTATCGTTGACTTTTTGCATGAAGGGATTATTTTCTTAAGGACATTTAGTGCAAAATAAGTGCTGCTTGTTGTTCCCATGCTAACAGAAGGCATCAAGAGCACTAGAACTAATAAACAAATCAAACACGGTTTATTAGATAAAAGAAAAAAACTGGTTCTTGATTGTATTGTGAATCGGTGTAGTCTGATTTTTTTTCTGGGTTTAGGACTTTTCTGCTGTGAAGGATATTTTCTCCCGGTCCCTCCATAATTCAGTCACACGACCCAGAGAAGTAAAGAAAGTATTTATGTCTGCACCAGGAAAAATGACCGGCTTTCCCCAAAGGTCATCTGCATTCATCATTTTTAGACACTTATGTGGATATACAGTTCTATTCTCTCGTGTAATTGTCATCCTCAGTTGATAAAGCATAAACATATGAGCTCCATGATACAGCAAAACAATTTCTTTAATAACTAAGAAAATGTTTTGTGAATAATTTAAACAATCTCTTTTCATCTCAAGCACTCAGTATATGTGTAAATGTGTTTTAAGCAGCACAAATGTGTTTGTGACGTCAAGGAAAGTATATTATTGAATGGCTGATACAACTTGAAGCTGTTAATTGTAATATTGGTTGTGTTAGACATGCATAAATGTTTACGCATAGATTTTAAAAAAAAGGTACGGTTGAGCTGCAGTGACTGACAGCTGATAACCCCGAAATATCTAATTAGTGGATTTTGCTGTGGGCAATGTGACTAATAGGTTTAAATTATTTAACACCGGTTATGTGTGTATATTTTCTTTTGAGATGGATGGTCCCAAAGGATGTTTGTGCAAGACCTGCCAATGCCCCTTGCATTCCTCACTTGGCTGAAAGTTGACATTAAAACAATAACAGCATGACAGGGAACACAAACCCTGAAAAAAACCCAACACTCATCCATCTTTGAATCAACACCAGAGGAAACTCAACAACACAACGAGCTGGTCCTAAAATGCAAATGTGTCTCGAATAAAAATGTCAATACCTAATCCTGTTCAACATTAAGACAATCATTTTACTCAATGTAACCTCAATCACAGGTAACATTCAGGAAAACTAACATTCTCGTTAAACAAGGTTGAAATTTTTATTAACTTACCCTTTTACGTTATTAGACACGGCCTTTTCTGTTGTGTGGCAGTAGCTCCCAGAAAGTGAAGATGCAAAATCAAGAAGCTTTAAAAAGTTGCATATTCGACACACTTTGAAAGAAAAGCTATGTGCTCTCCACAAATCAACACATAAAGTTTCTGATTTAAACAGCAATCAGGTTTGTCAGAGGCCACATTTGATCCTAATTTGCTGAGTATCTGTGGCAGAAACCCTGAAGAAAGAGATGGCTAATTACAAACTATTCTAGTGTCACCGCCTCCCTTTTCTGGCTAAGCTTTGTACTCAGACAAGGAATCTGGGAGTCTCCTCCCTCTGCCATCATCTGTAATTCTGCCTTCCAAGGGCTCAGTAATACAAAAAAAAAAAATCAAGCACTAATGCGTCTGGGTTAAGCCGTTGCTTTAAATCTTGTCCACATCTAACAGGGATAACTTAGCACTCCCTGAGGGCTGGTTTAATGTTTTTAGCTTCAAATGTGTTTTTTTTTTACGCTTAAATCATAATTTGTCTTTATAGCTTTATAGCTACACAAAAAAATACACATCGTTTTTGTTCAAACGGAAGGAGGACAGAGTCATATTTTTATAAAAAGAAATTTAAGTGGCCCTTTCCATTTCACATTATTTAGCTGGGGAAATTAGTTTATTTATTAACACAATTGATGCAAAGTAACTCATGTGACTTGGACCTTGTTTCGTTTTTTGTTCCTTGGAGCTCCATTGAGAATTTTAAGTCAGTTCACGTACTGTCAAAGTTATTCGTATAGCACATTTAAGCAACAATGGAGTTCAAACTGCTTTTTACATGATAAAACATATGACAATAATAAAAAAAAAGCACATTACATTACAGTCACAAATTAAGACGGAACAAAAACAATGCACTGACATGAATCAATGTTACAGTTATTTATCAAAAGCAGCTAACTTTTTAGGCAGACCGGTGTGCAGGAAACAGTTCGACAAAAGATGAACACATGGAAAAGTTTCTCAAGTACTTGATTGGACTTTAGTCCTTTACTGCTGTAAAACCTCTTCAGGTAACAGAAGGTTGACTTTGCACTTGTATTCATATATGTCATACATGTCTGAAAGTTAAGGTATGGATCGATCAGTATAACCAGGTTTTGCACCTGTGTAGTACTTTTAAGATGTATCAGCTGAAGCTGTGTGCTCACCCTTGATCTGTTCTTATTAGACTGAAAAATGATTATGTTAGTTTGACTTTAAGCATGGACAACTCCCAAAAAACGTGTTTGCTCTTGTGATCGAGAGATGGAGAGAGATATAGTGCGTGGTTTCACAAGTGAGGATGTGAGTGGAGCTATTTTATGCAATTTTACAGGAAACGAGTATTTCTCTGCTCCTGTCATCTCAGTTCATTTTTCATGCTATTATTCTTCTCGTATGAGCCGAATTAATTAGGGTAACTGATATGAAACAAATATGAATTTATTAACTCTGTTAAGGGTCTTTTTTAATTTAAAAACAAATACGTTTACTTGAATTAATTAATGCTAAATAGACGTGAATAAGATTAAGTTGTTAATATTCTTCTGTTGGTCAAAAACGTTTCAATGTTCTATTGCGAGCTTCTCTTCTGTCCTCTTGTTGGTGAAACACTATAACCTACAAGATTTGCTAGGAACTACCAAGCGTTCATGAGAGAGCACGGACGTATTAGGGTGCTGCACACGAAGAGAAGACCATGTGGGAGAAGCGACGATGATTTCAAAGCAGGCGATTTGTACTTTGGTTGTTTGATATCATTTTTTACAAACAGTATGTTTGTAAAAAATATACTTTAGCCAATTTTTCTTGAGCTTTCTTTCTTTGTCAAAGCCTTTAGTTGACTTCAAGTTAGATCATGGGGAAATCAAAGGTAAGAAGGATCCGGCGATAGCATGCAAGCTAACGGCTAATCAACCTTCACACACTAAGATAAGATGCACATGTTAAGGTTGACTATTTTACGGTCAATCTTTGATTGTAGGTCTCATTTTTAAAAAGTCGATCTGCCGCTGAGCAGCATTTCTATCTCGGGTAGTAAACCATCACCCCTGTCACGGTCTGGCGTTTAAACTATCAGGAAACGTGCCTTTCAAAATTGTCAATGCTTGTTTGTTTTTTTTTGTAGACCAAAAACCAGAAGAAATCTCGAACCCAGGCCATTCACGTGGCCGAGGATGCCTACAGATCTGTGCCTCACTCCTTCGTGTTTCATCGAGGTCAGGCTGGGAAAAACGTGGCTCAGCTCGTCCAGGACATGAGGAGGGTCATGCAGCCCTACACAGCCGAGTCCCTGAAGGTCTGCCTCCTCCTGCACTCCTCTCTAAAGCCTTATGGTCCTATGTAATGATGCACAGCTAGATTTGAGTCTTTCAATAATACTCCTTTATAAGTAGCATGGTAAGCTATTAAGTTTCTAGAAGAATAAATACCTTTAAAATGATCAACTCACTTGCTTCTTTTCATATTGTAACAAAGTGCTTTCTTGATCAGACAAAAATAATAAATATGCAGTACTGATAATACATAAAATGACTGAGATAAACTAACAGATAAGCGAGCAGTTCTAATACAAAAAAAACCCATCTGGAAAAGCCACCCCATAAAGGCTGCACAAACCCGATTACCTGTTTGTTAAACATTAATTCTTGTCTAATTATACGGCTATTTTATTTTATTTTCTTCAAAATATCACGTTTCATCAACATGAAACGGCATGAAATCGTTTTGTGATTATTTTTGCCAAAGACACTCGCCAAACTGCTGAGTTCAAGATACTTTTATCTGATGTGATTTCCTTTTTGATACTGAAAACACATCGCTGCCACATGACCAGATATAACACAACAAGCCCCTTCTCTGCAAAAACGGCCTCAAACAATGATGAGATGGAAATGAAGGTAGAATAAGCATTGAATGGGAGCAGGCCATTTGTAGAAACGACAAGCTTTTGCTCAGTCCCCTTTCTATCGTGAAATGCCTTGAGGATAATGCAGCTTGTAAAATGTTTTATTTCATCTCCATTGTTTATGTGTGGTAAAAAAAAGAAACCTTTTAATTAAGGTTCTCGTCTTTGAGTGCAATGATTATTGTTTTAGTTGCATTATTCAATGGCCGTTGGTCTCTGTAATTAATTTTCAGCTTAGCATCCAAATAATGTACCGGTTTTGGCTTTACTGACTTTTGTTTTAAGAAGATCGTCATTCGCTCATCGTGTCCGTGCTTTTTTTTTTTTTTTTTTCTTAATCCAGGTCCGGAAAAAAAATCTCCTAAAGGATTTTGTGTCCATAGCCGGGCCGCTGGGAGTGACCCACTTCATCATCTTTGGCAAAACACCCAACAGCCTCAACATGGTGAGACCAGAAAGGCAGTCAGGATTTATGCTTAAATTAAGAGTTTGTTTCCCATCAATCCCACAATTTTTTTTCTCCTTACAGAGACTTGCTCGTCTTTCGAAAGGTCCCATGCTTTACTTTAAGGTCCTCAAGGTAACTTTTCTAACCAGCAGGTCAAATGTATCGGGTTCACATGATGAGACGTTGAAACTTGATTGTAAAATGATGGTTTTCAAAGTAAACGCACTGATGAGCCCAAACTGACATAAAATGCCCTCTTTTATTTTAATCTGCAACTGTTCAGACTTTTGGTTTCTACTTCTCTCTTCCAGTACTCCCTTATTAAGGACGTGGTTTCATCTTTGAAGAAGCACCGGATGCATGAGCAGCAGTTCACCCATCATCCACTTCTCATCCTTAGTAACTTTGGGGTGGAGGGCATGCACGTGAAACTCATGGCCACCATGTTCCAGAACATGTTTCCCTCCATAAACGTCCAAAAGGTGCTTTTAGTGAAACAAAAACTATTAACATCCTCTAGCTTATGATAAAACCATGCGCTGATATGATGAAGGTATAGTCTTCTGAGTGTCCATGAAGAACTCTCAAAAGTAAACGCTTTCTGATTTGTTGTTGAAGTCGGTTTCAGCATAATGAAAAGTTGCAGTTTGGGGTCTGAAATATGTATCATTTGTTTAGGTAAACCTGAACAGCATCAAGAGGTGCGTGCTGTTTAGTTTTGACCCAGAGTCCCAGGAAATTCAGTTTCGACACTAGTAAGTAGTGAATTTTGGTCTGTTAAGGTTGATAATATGGACGCCGTGTTGAAGGAATGGGCCTAGGTGATGACAGAGTATGACTTGACTATTGTGATGCATGTCGAAAGTAAACGCTCTGATGGGTCTTCGGAAGTTCAAACTGTTTGATTTTTGTTCATTGTCTTTTTTTAATCAGTAATTAACCCCCCC
>JAVLVB010000575.1:85583-98373 GCA_032876305.1 Orestias chungarensis | reverse complement strand
AATGTATCTGACAGCTTGGTGTTATCTCCAAAACTTTCAGGGGAGCAAACTTGTCTGAAAGTGAAGCCGAGCAGGACGGCGAGCACAACATAACCGAACTGCCACAGATGTACTCCGGAAGAGGCAACATGCTCTCCCAACAGAGCGCTGTTCGTTTGACCGAGGTGTCTACGACGCTACAATGGCGCTACTATTACAGTCTGTGGTGTTTGGATATCAGCTAAACCTAATTTCCTCTCTTCAGATCGGTCCTCGCATGACTCTGCAGCTGGTGAAGATCCAGGAAGGGATGGGCGACGGGAACATTGTGTACCACTCCATGAGTGAGTGAATGTTGTACTCAGCGTGTTCCTGCTTTGTTTGTTCAGATGAATATGATGACATTAGTATTATGAATTCTGTGATTTCAGTCTAAAAGTAAACGCTTACTGATTAATCTTGAGCTCATTTTATATTATTGTGTTTTGCACAAACGGTTTCTGAGTCTGGATTATTTTTTCTTCTTTTGATTTAAACTCTGCTTGCAGTATCCAAGACCGAGGAAGAAATACAGGAGATCCTAAAGAGGAAGAAGGCCAAAATGAAAGAAAAAGAAGAACGCAAGAAAATACAGGAGCAAAATGTGGTGGCGAAGAAAGAAAAACGAGAAGAGAACAAGTAAGTTTGACTTTTTTTTTCTTCCCTCATTTTTGACATTTGAATCTATAAAACGCTGCCATCTCTCCAGGAAAAAAAGTCTGGAAGGCATTAAGAAAAAACGCGCCGAAGCTGAGGAGGACAGTGAGGTGGAAGATCCAGGGATGCAGGAAGATCGGCCAGCAGCTGTTGAGTCGGACGATGATGTGGAGTATTACAGGCAGGCTGTCGGTGAAGAACCAGATGAAGGTGAATATTAAATAAAACTACAAGTTTATGCACTGTTGGTTGCACTGGTTTTGCTTTTTTGCTTAAAATCTATAAAATGTATTTTTCTTAAAATGCAGATATGTTCCCGGCCGCCAAGAAGAGGCGACGCACCGAAAGGTCTCACGACCGTCCCAAGAGGAGAAAATTGCTTCCTGATAAATCATCCAAAGAACGAGACTCTAAATCGCCAAAAAGAAAAAATGCAGTAGGGCAGCACAGAGACAAAGCAGGGAAGGGAAAAGCATGGAAGCAATCTAAAAATGAGGAAAAGACATTTGGGAAGAAAAACTGGCCTCCAGGAAAGGCGATTCGCTCTAAGAAATCCAGGGAGACGGAAAATAAATTCGGGCGCAAAAACTTTGATGGGAAGAAAAACAACGACAAGTCATTTCAGTCCAAAGGTCACAAAGGCAAGCCTGGCTTCAAGAAGAAAGGTGCAGCTGGAAAGCAAGGTTTCAAAAAGACTAAAGGAAAACGCTGAACTTTTCTTTTGTTCTACTTATGGACTCTGGTTGCAGTACCTCCCAATGACAGCAGATAGCAGCAAATGTAATTGTTCTTACTGCATCAGTGTTGGAACACTCAATGTTGTTGGATAATTTAAAATCAGCACATTGTTTATAAAAAAAAAAAAAGCTATATAAATGTCGTTGTTTATGGTTGTCAGAACAAAAAAAATAAACTTTTATGAATTATTTCTAGCTCTAAGGTTCCTGTCCTTCCATTTATTTGCATAACTTGTTGTCATGTTCCTAAATTGTTTTGTTTGAATAAGCTTCATTGGGACATTTGATTTGTTTCATTTAGATTCTCATTGTGATTTAATACTGGGGGGCTAAAAAAAGGAATTGAGGCCACACATTTATAAATCATTATTGATACTCCTGTAAAAATGTCGTGAAATAAAATGATGGTAAAATAGTGGTGCAGAAATCAAAAAATTCATCTTTAATGTTAGCCTAAATCACTAAGGCTAAAGGTAAAACACAAGAAAAGCTGGTAAAATACCTGAAATGACAAAATAATTTCCACATTGAGCAGTTGAGGCAGACCTGAACACAAACCTTGGTAAACGGAGATCAAAATATGCATGCAAAATTACACAAAAAGTATTTTTTTGCTCATTGCCTGCAGATCTTCTGAGAATCAAACTACGAATAAATCTCAAACTACTTGAACAATTGAAGTAAATACACATCCTTTTTTTTTTAAATCTATACTGCGAGTTGAACATCTGTGGTCTACTCTGGTTTGGTTCTATTTTTATCCTGATTATTGGTTCCACTTAGATCTGAAAATGTTATGCATCCTCTCAGTATAATCTGCTTTTATCATTGTGTTGTGCCTTTTATATACAGTATGCTGTGACCTCCAAGAAGCCACTCAGTTATTTGAAGTCGCGGTTGGTTATTTTTATCCCTTTCAAATAAAACTATTTTAAATCAATGTGAATGTTTATTCTCATAGCTGTTCCGTTCAGTTGCGCATATACCCTCAATTCTGCAGATGGAAAATTAGAGTTGACTCCCATCCACGCTTTTGTACCAAAATATTTGTAAATGCATGTTGATGGTGTTGTCACAGCGCAGTTTTCCTTCTGCAAATTGCAGAACATAAGCAGTGACATAAGGAAGTGACTCTTGTTCTGCAGAGCCTCATATCAGAGAATGACTGAGGAGCATTTCCTGTCCTCAGACTTTTTGTCAACAGAATATTAAAGCTTTACTCCAGTACATTTGCATGTCTGCCTTTAGGTAAGCTGAATACATTTTTGTTTCTAGACACTAGCATAGAAAATCTGTAAAGACTTGATGTTTTTCTCTATTTTTATTATTTCATTTTAAGGTGAAAAAAGGATGGCTGTCAACTTCACTGAATGCGAGAGGTTTCAGATCGGTCTGCTTCCTGCCATGTATGGGGTTGAGTTTGCCGTGGCTTTGGTAGGAAACCTGTTTGCCCTCTGGCTGCTGGTCGTCAAAGAAAGACGCAACTGGCACTCAGGCGTCGTCCTCTCCTGCAACCTGGCTGTCAGTGACCTGCTGTACATCCTCACCCTGCCCCTGCTGATTGTCTACTACGCGCGGGACAAACACTGGACGTTTGGCGAGGCTGTGTGTAAAATCGAGAGGTTCTTGTTCACCTGCAACTTATATGCGAGTGTCTTCTTCGTCATGGCAATAAGTGTGAACCGCTGCGTGGCCATTGTGTTTCCGTTCTTCACCCGCTCCCACGTGGAACCATCCCACATCAAGGCCCTCTGTGTCATCATATGGGTTGTCGTTGGAGTCATGTCCTGTCCTGTGCTGAAGTTTGCTTCTCTTTGTGAGCACAGCTACAACAACAACACTCTATGTGTGTCTTACTGTCACCAAAGATCTGAACCAAAGTCTGATTTTATATACAAAGTGTTCCTTGCTGTTTTCGGCTGTCTTGCTCCCTTCGTTGTAACTTTTACCTCTTACTGTGTGGTAATTCAGGTTGTGTGGAAAAACGCCAACATAACGACGCTTGAAAAGCGTAAAGTTGCGTTGCTGGTCGTATCAGTGATCGTGCTCTATGCTGTTTCTTTTGTGCCATACCATGTATACCAGATCTATCATCTGTATCTGAGGGTATACCCCCACAACACGGTCTGTTGGGTCTACCACATGTATCAAGTATCCAAGGGACTGGCCACTCTAAACATGTGCATCCATCCCATACTCTACATGGCTGTGTTTGACAGCATAAGAGTAGCATGCTGTGGAAAGAGCTCAGAAGACAACATAGCTGAATGAGGAAGTAGAGCTGACTTGTTTCAGAGTAATTATAACTTTTCGGCACAAAGGTTTGCAGGACTTGTAAATGTCACAGCTCTGTACAAAATATGTTTAATCACAGTTTGTAATAAAGATTTTACATTTTTCATGTTTTTATATCTAAAATATATTTTAAAAATTAGATAAAAAAATTTTTTGTATAATCTTTTTAGATCATCAAACAAGTTTAGATGTCAGATATTATCACAGTAAACACAAAGGACAGTTTTGAAAATTTTATTTTTTATTTATCAAGGAAAACCTTTTCAAATAACCCTGATATTTGTAAAAAATACAAAAATCAATATAAAAATGTAAAAAATGACATAACCCCTTCTTTTCGTAAATCACGAGAGTTAGCTTAAATTAAATCACATTTCAAATAAATGTCTGCGCTCCAGTCAAACACAGAGCACAGCCTATTATTTTGAAAATCAAAAACTTGCGTCACGGAAGACTTTTATTTTGAAGTCGCATATCGGAAGTGCGCGCCATCGCTTGCTCGAAGCTAGGCCAACGGAGAGGATGCCGTCGATTGAATACGACGAGTAAGTTTCGCCAGGAATACGTAACTGTTTACTGTTCTGCGAATATAAAACCCCGGTTTCCCTACGTTTGTTTTTTCAGCTCCAAGCCCAGCTGGGCCGACCAGGTCGAGGAGGAGGGAGATGAAGGTGAGGAGGGCGTTAGCTTAGGGCGCTAACGTCCGTACGCATCCGCGGGAGAAGCGGCAGGCCCGGCCTGGCCTGGCGGTTTCCACTTCCACGTGGTTGTCGGGCAATAGAAAAAAAATAAAATGAAAACTCCTGGTTTTTCCCCCCAGAATCGAAGCTTTACAGCGACTTTTTTCGTATATACTTTTTAATTTGTCCCTTGAATTGATGTAATTGAAGCTGATTTTTGGAAGGCGGCCCTGATGAGGCTTTTTACTGTAAGGCGGCGCTTGTGATACTAAAATTGCTTAATACAGCCAATTTATATCGTTTAGGTGTAAATAAAGTTACTGGATGAAGTTAAAACACGACAGATGTGAATGTTCTTTGTTTATTTGACGGTTTGGAGATAACGTGGGATTATATTGTTTTCTTTTTTTTGTTTGTATACTTGATATTTAAAAAAGTCACTTTTTTTGTTAACAGGCACTTTACCATCTCCAAAGGAAACCATTAAAGGAAACATAAAAACGAACACCGAATATAACATAGATGATGATGGGAAAAAAACTAAGGTAATTAATTGACCAATATATGTTTTTATAACGATGAAAAGACGCATGCAGTGGTTATTATGTTAGCGATGACATATGAAACTGATCTGTGTCTGCAACATGTTATTCAGGAGATTATTATTATCGTTTGTACGTCTAGATTGTGCGGACCTTTAAGATCGAGACGAGGAAAGCGTCCAAAGCTGTTGCCAGAAGAAAGGTTTGTGTCAAAGCGACGTTAATTTGCTGAAGGATTACTAGGGTTGTTAAAATCACGCGTTACCTCTAACAATTTGCAGAACTGGAAGAAGTTTGGCAACTCGGAGCGTGATGCGCCAGGTCCTAATGTTGCTACCACTACAGTCAGTGATGACGTCTTCCTGACTTTCGTCTCCAGCAAAGATGTGAGGACCTGTGTCATTGGTGTTGATTCAAAAAATTGCCCCTTTTTAAGCGATTTTTGTGTACTAGACAGTTTTTACAGTTTAATGAAGCACGTTTTAACCATCCTTAAAGGTGTTTAAAATTGTAGGTTCTGTGAACATTTATCTGTTAAATGAAATGTTTTGGAAATCTGCACTTGCTTTCATTTGTCATTGACAAATATACTACAGTCTCAGCTGTATTGGTAGCTAAAAGGAGCAAATGCTCTTAAACGTACATTATGCAGAAGCCATTCTATTTTTAAAGTCTAAAAGTTGTGCCTAAGCTGCAAGTCTCCACTTTTGCAGGACCTAAATACCCAAGATCAGGAGGAAGACCCCATGAACAAACTTAAGGGACAGAAGATTGTGTCCTGTCGCATTTGTAAAGGCGACCACTGGACAACCCGCTGTCCATATAAGGACACCCTGGGTCCTATGCAGAAGGAACTGGCTGAACAGCTTGGTCTTACTACTGGGGACAAGGAGAAGGCTCCTGGTTCTGGTAGGATCCTTTCGTATTTGTAGTCTGAGTATCTGGTTATTTGATGTGTTTATTTTTTAAATTAACATTATCTAAGATGGGTTATCAATTAAAAAGGTTCTTTTCACTCTTTTTTTTTTAAACCAGCTGAGCCAGAACCAGTGCAGCCTGCACAAGCTAAGACTGGAAAGTATGTCCCACCAAGCCTTAGGGATGGAGGAACGCGAAGAGGGGAGTCTATGCAGCCTAACCGCAGAGGTAAGTTTTAGTCAAGTTGCAAAAGACGTTCAGCATCTCAAGTGTCTGTTAAAAACCTTAAATGACTGACCATTACAGCTGATGACAATGCTACAATCCGTGTGACCAACCTATCTGAGGACACCCGTGAGACCGACCTGCAGGAGCTTTTCAGGCCGTTTGGCTCCATCTCGAGAATTTATCTGGCAAAGGACAAGAATACCGGACAGTCCAAGGTTGGCTCTTACTAGAACAAATTCTGTTTTGAATACTCTTGTTATCAATGGTTATTAGGATTGGAAACAAAAAGCATCGGAAACTGCAAGTTCCAGTGTTCTGACCCGATCTCTTCATCGCTGCAGGGGTTCGCTTTCATCAGTTTCCACCGGCGGGAGGACGCAGCCAGAGCTATTGCAGGAGTGTCAGGATTTGGATACGATCATCTTATTCTCAATGTTGAGTGGGCCAAGTAAGTTGATTTGTCCCTTCTTATGTATTATGTTTACAATATGCTTTTTCTGGTGCCAACTAAATATTTTTCTCTTCACAGACCTTCAAACAACTGAGGAATTCATAAGTCTTTCAATATGCCAGATTTTAACATTGTGAAATGTGGCTGTGAGGTAAATAAAGATAATAAATCATCACTTTGGGTTTTATTTTCTGTAGGTAACAAAATAAATGCATAAAGCCTCACCTGAGAGGAGAGTGCTAAAAATGCACAGAAGTGATTGCAAATGTACTTCAAAGTTTTTCACTTATTTCAGGACTAGTTTCCTAAAGGTTTAGTTTTGGTGAAGACAATTCTGTCAAGTGTGATCATGGGAAAGACTGCTACAGTAACACAAGGAGAGTACATCATTAAATGATGATGATCATTAAAAGATTATGAAGGTGTGTTCTGTGAGTAACCCCACCTGCAACAATCACCAGATTAATCCAGAAATGAACTGAACTAGTTCTCTAACTTGGACTATATTTCCATCCATTTAATGAATTTACATTTCATCTTTAATTTCAATTCAAATTACTAATATACGGACATTTTATTTAGGTGTTTCTAGTTTGATGGCAGTATTAGTCCCGATTGTTGCCAGTTTTTGCTGGGTGTGAGTAAATGATGGTTGATAACTAATACCTAATTTGAGTGCAAGCATATTTTAGCCGATAGCTGCATGTCAATAATAAATTGGATTCAGGTGACCTGAAGTTCTACCATCACAGTGCAGATCCTTAATGGGGCCAATCCTAGCTCACACGGACAAGTGGGTTTCTTGAGGTTATTGACTGCAGGGTACCTCAAAGTCTGACATCTAAATATCTGCTGAAACATTGTGTGTGTGTATATATATATAATCCTACACATATATATATATATATAATCATACACATATATATATATATATATAGACAGATACATACACACACACATATATATATACACATATATATGTATATATACACATATATGTGTATATATACACATATATGTGTATATATACACATATATACATATACACATATATATATATACACATATATACATATACACATATATATATATATACACATACACATATATACATATATATACACATATATATATATATACACATATAAACACAAATGAGGGTAAGTCTTTAGTATTACTTTTTTTTGAGGACGGAAAATGCTAAAAAGGTTGAGCTCCATAGCACACAAATTTATCAGGTTATACGAATGTAATGCAAAATTACGATCAACCTCAAAGCTGAGTAGGTTCAGAAATGAATACAATCGGATTTTTGCACTTTGGTGCAAATCCACAGTGGCAGCTGGTCAGTGGTGAAGAGGCAGTGTCAGACTCTCCAGCCCAGACAGAATTAAAAACCTATATGCACATGACAACCTCCATGCACAAAAACCAACAACCTTTTTGCAACAAGGCAAACGTACCAACTATGCAGCCCACTGTTCATAAGTTGCATCTCTGAACAAGAGATCGTTTAGGTTCCTTAAAATGACAAAATAAAAAGAAGTGATTCACAAACATCCTTACAGCATTCAGTCAAATACAATTTCAGGAGAACTTTATTTGAAATATTACATATAAAATCTACATACAATTTATTCCACATTGACAATTTAATAGCATGAATAAAAACAATTAAGACCCAATATGGAATGATTACTACATAGTACATAGAGTGGCCACTTGGTGACAGCTGAAAAAAAATTACTTAAAAAGTATTTCAAAGTCAACATTAAAACATGGAAAGGGAGCAATTAACCGGAGACCTCCATCTTCTCCTGCTTGATGTCTGCAAAAAACAAACAAAAAAAAGTTAGTAAGTTAAATAGTAAATAGTAAATGCGAGTTTGGATGAATAAAGCAGACGGAAAATTAAAGAACCTGCTGTAGCTTGTTCTTCCTTCATCCTGTCTAAGACACATTTCCTGATCTCCAGACCGATGGCTCTTGACAGCGGGGGAGGAACAGCATTTCCAACCTGAAATAATAGACATTTATGATTAAAGTGACAAAGAAATTATTAGTTGTTTAAAAACCGTTGATAAATTCACATCCTGGTGTCAATTGTCTGGGATGCTTATGGACAGCACCTGTCTGTGTTTGTCCAGGATGTTTCCGAAGAAGCGGTAGGTGTCGGGGAAGCCCTGAGAGCGCGCGCACTCCCTCACACTGACAACTCTGTGCTGCTCCGGATGAAGAACACGACCCTGGAACCAGAATTTAGGGTTATTAGAAGCATCCAAACATGAAACTTTTTACATTCATGAGTAACATTAACTACAAAAACCCCACAGTATGTCAGTATTGGCAAACGTTCATGCATAAGAAACAAACTTACCTGCTTTCCCATGGGTTCTGGGTTGGTGACGGTTGTGCTGAAGAAGCCGTCCCACTCCAATCTGCCGTACAACCCGGCCCAGTGATTGTGCCGGTTCCCAGTATGGGGCAGACACCACGGGATAAGGGTGTTGAACTGCCTGTCGGCAGAGTCGCAGGTTTTCCCTAAAAAAAAAAAAGAATAAAAAATTAAGAAACGTCTCTTAAGCTGCACAATTGAGTTTTTTTCCTTCTTATATAACAAAAACAAATGAACCTTTCATACCTCCTGCACACGTGCAGACGCCTCTGAGAGCACCGGTGCTGCTGCGGCCATTCTTTTTATCATGATGGGTGAAGCGCAGTTTCTTCGTCAAGGTGCCATCCTTTAATCGAACCTCAATGTTGGGCAGATCTCTCCAGTCGGAGCCCGGAGCCAGAGGGATGTGACGCATCCTGGCCTCAACCAGAGCACTCATGTCCTGACAACACCAATCAATTATTAAACAAGAATCAAAACCAGAGCTTGTTTAAAAAATAAATCAACTTGGCTCACCTTGCACATGTGGTCCCTGAGAATGGGCTGATACTGCGTGCCTCGGATTTGCCTCTGGAACCAAGACTGAGGTTCTCCGTTGTAGGAAATCTCCAAGGCGGCGGCACCGTTGCGAATCTCGGGCAGATCCGACATGGTGTCCCTGACTGTGATGGTTCTGTAGATGCCACCATTACCTCTATAGGAAGATGGAAAAATATCATGTCCATGCAGATACTGTGGTCCCGTAGCAGCGGATGGTGATGGTAGTTTTTTTTTCTTTTCTCTTTCTTTCTTCTTCTTACCGCGTGACGTTGCTGACGTATTTCTTCTCGTCCACTGCCACGGTAAGCGAGCACGCTCTGGGCGCGAAGACGTGCAGCGGTTCAGGATAGCGAGGCAGCTTCTCGCCCGGAGCAGCAGCCAGGATGATCGCCCTGCGGCGGGTCTGAGCGACGCCGTACTGACCGGCCTGATTAGCGGGAGAGGACAGAGCTCCTCAGGGATCTAGTTTCGGCCTCACCAGGACATTTGACCAGTATACACAAAGATATTGCCACGCCCACCTGAAGGACACCAAACGTGCACTGGTAGCCCATTCGCACCAGACAGCGCAGGGTCAGCTTCAGGACCATGGAGTTTTTGAACGATACGAAGTTCCTCACGTTTTCCAGCAGGAAGAACTTCGGTCTGTAGTAGTCGCAGTAACTGCAAGAGGAGCGGGTCCCGTTCCAGCAGAAATTCAAAGTGCTAAATTAAAATTACCGACAGCTAACCTTTGAGACGCTCACCTCAGATAGGACACCACCAGTGAGTTTTTGAATTTGGAGTAAGTGCGAGAGTTGAAGCGGTTCATCCCACTGAAACCTTGGCAGGGAGGTCCACCGCACAGCATTTCTACGTCGCCCTTCTGAGGCAGCTTCTGGCCCAGAGAGTTGGTCTTCTCTCCAGACATGACCAGCTTCAGGAGGACATTGCAGTCCTCCGTGAACACCGTGGTGCCGGGATTGTTGAGCCTGAACGCCTGTGCGGCAGGCTCCCACATCTCAATAGCCCAGAGGGTCTCGGAGATACCTGAGGGTGACGAGTGGGAGCTATGGGCAAAACGTTCGTGGTTGTTGTAAACACATGTTTACAATGACAATGCAGGAGGCTCTTACCAGCCTGGTGGAAGCCTTCAGAGAGTCCACCACAGCCGGAAAACACGTCAAGAGTGCGATATTTTGGCACCTTCAGCGTCTGCGGCTCTGAGTGAGCCTCCTGGGTTTCTTGTGATGCCTTTCCTTTGCCTTTACCTGAAAGCAATTACATTTCTGTCAGCGACAAGTAAAAGAAAAGACAATAATATCCAGGTATGTATTAATTGAACCCACCTTTCCCTTTGCCCTTCCCCTTCCCTTTATGAACAGAAGAGCGGGCATGATTAGGAGGATCCTCGAAACTCTTCGATTTAGGGTTGTAAGCCTGAAACCCAGCACAAAAGTTCGACTCAATTTAAGTTCACCTGAAATTACAGCAGGAAACCAAAGTGGAAACAGTTGTACCTCCAGGAAATAGAAGCGGTCCGGTCCACCGCTGGAGTAATCTTGGACTGATTCATTCAGATCCTCAGCGTACTCCACCTGACAGCGTCCAAGAACCTCTGACATGCTGACGGTCACTTCCTCGTCGCTGCAGTAGAGCTGGTTGACGTCTGTATGGTAGCTGGCTTTGACGCCCCTGTGCGTGTTCTCCGGTCTGGTTGTTGACCCAAAACATTTTATACATTCTGAACTCTTTTATATATATTAACGGAACAATAAGAATAATAAAGATCCTGAAAATGAACAAAAGATGAACCTGTAGAACTTGTAGAGTCTCAGTTTGACCTCTGAGTTGTCGGATTTTCCGTTACTGCGACGGTGGCAGAAGATCTCTTTGATGCGGCCAACGCGGAAAGGCTCTGGAGCGTCCAGGTTTGAGCCCTTAATGTAGTCCGAAGATTTCCTGTAGTACTCGGGATACAAATCCTCATCCACGTCCTCCTTTCTGTGGGAGCGTTTCACTGGACTGGCTGCTTTCAAACTGAAACCAGAAAACAAAATACAAGTAGACGTTGAATTTAAAGATGCACGTCTAAATATAAAAAAGGATCAAAAAGGTTCACATACCTAAAACTGAAGGCTTCTGGAGGCAGGTAGACGCTGTCTCCAACCCTGAACTGTTCTCCTCTGAAGCATGCCAGCGCATACAGGGCCTTGTTGTCCTTGTCCTCATTCTCCAGGGGATCGAACGCTCGGGGTACTTCCTGCTCGGCGCGCCCTTTAGTACAGGAGCAGCTGCCACAGAATCTAAGTGGAAAAACAAAACCAAGTTAATGAACCGCCTCCGTAAAACCTAATCAAACTACAGAAGATAATTCTTGTGTTAGAGGAAAATTCTTCACTGCCAAACAGGTGACCTTATCCCTGATAGCGTTTAAACTTTCTAAACCCCCCAGTTGGCATTTAAAGTAAGGAAAACTTATTTGTTCCTTGTTTTTACCCAAACTTGTAGTCCTCCGTTTGCTCAATCTTAGGAGGAGTCTCAAATCGGGCAAACTCTGGATCGTACCAGAACTGATAGAAGAAACTCTTCCCATCGTCGTCAATCACCTTAAGGTCATCATCCACCCCACCCTGAAGCATACAACGTAACCTGTTAATAAGAAAATTAGAGACAAAATGCAATCTACAGTGCAGCGAGACCATTAACGCACCTCCATGGACCAGTTGTTTGACGGCGCCTTGTACATCACATTCACTTTCCCCTGCACATAATTGAGCAGCATGTCTTCACACTCGTCGACGACGACGAGCTCCAGCGGATCCGAGGACTCTCCGAGCACGGTGTGGATCCCGCGAAGGAACCAGTGTGTGTGAAACATCTTCCCGTTGTTGTCCTCCCACAATGAAGTGATCCTGCAAGGGGAGCGGCTCTTTACATACACACTTTAGAGCAAATGTTCAAATGTTAAGAGATCGGGAGATGTCACACCTTGCCAGATATAGAGGAGTGGATGGATCTTCTGATGAAACGGAGACACAATCGCCCACTTCCAGCACTTCGTCGTTCAAGGCGACCTTTTTGTAGTACTGCCTCTTCCCCACGGTCTGAAGAGAATCAGAGTTCAAGAAAATATTCATAAAAACGCAAACTTGTTGCTCCAATTGTTTCCTACCAAACAGTTTTATTTATTTATTTATATATATATATATATATATATATATATATATATATATATATATATATATATATATATATATATATATATATATATATATATATATATATATATATATATATATATATATATATATATATATATATATATATATATATATAATTATTTTTAT
>JAVLVB010000575.1:67400-85483 GCA_032876305.1 Orestias chungarensis | reverse complement strand
CACAATCCGTTTCACAAATATATTTTTTATGCTAACTTGTAATATATATTCGGAAATGCACACATTCTGGTTCACAAGTAGAACTTTTACTTCCACTTGTAATCTAAATCCACAGGTCACACGAATCGCTGAATGTGGATTAGAAACCCGTTTCTCATTTGTGAGACTCTCATTCATTCTTGAGAGAATCCGCTGCGGTGAATTTTGAGACTTTGTGAAACCTTTCTCTGATTTGTGAAACTTCAATAAAGGCACCATTTCAGCACTTTTTTAGGTTCTGCATCACACCTCAGCTGCTCCAGCTCCAAAACTACAAAATCTACACAATTCAAACCTGAATTATTCTATTGTACTAGTGAAATAACACAATAAAAAAAAGAAAAAGCAAACGTTGATTAATATTAAAAGTCAGATTTAAAATAAAAAAGTTGCATGTGAATCTCCTATCATACTGTAAAACATGCATAGTTATTGATTACTTCAATAGCTTCGTGTTTTTGACACATGATTAAAGTGCCTGCAGGCTCAATCTTTACTATACCAAAAAGCTTTTTGAATTTAATACAATAGTTAATAATTACTCAGTGATTGTCGGTAAAATGTAATAAGCTATTCGATTGGCCTGCGTGAATTTGATTGACAGATTCATCAGCCAATGGTGACGTTCATTGACCTGCGCCATCAGATGAGTCTCAAAATAACCGCAGCGAGTTTCACAAATGAGAAACGAGTTTCTAATCCACATTCAGCGATTTGTGTTTTCCTGTGGATTTAGATTACAAGTGGAAAAAAAAGTTATATCTGTGAACCAGACTGTGTGTATTTCTGAAAAGTCGTGTGCATTTCCGAATTTATATTACAAGTATACATAAAAAATATATTTGTGAACCAGAGTGTGTGCATTTGTGTAAAACACTGCGTGAGTTCATTGTTTTTGAGACTAATCTGGCCTCATAATAATCCGTCTTACTTCCTGCTGGCTATTTTCCAAAATATAGCCTCCAGATGTTAATGATAGAGGAAACCATCAACTGTGTGAAAGGAAACTGTTTTTTTTCTATAAATATAATCTTCCGTCAACTTTTTTTACCATGTTGTAACTTTAATGTTGCCGCCGCCTGCTGGCAGAGCAAGGGCAACACAGATTTCATTTTTAAATTGGAAACCAACAGCCCATGTTGAAGCAGACTCGTTCATTTTCGCACCACTCAAAATTCAAATGCTGTCCCTAAAGTAAATGTAATCTCACCTCGACAGGCTCACCAACCCATGCCAGTCTGGACTGAGTCTGCCTCTTTTTCTTGGTTTGAAGAACCTTTTTGGGCTTAACTGCTGGGGCATCTTCCTCCTCGATATGCTCATCGTCCTCAGCCTCTTTGACAGCAAGATTTGGACATCTAATAATAAAAGGATGAATAAAAAGTTAAAAGTCTAAAAGCAGGGGAAAAAAATGTAGTTTTTTTTTTTTACCTGTTACTTAAACGCCCTCACCTTCTCTGCTTACAGGCTTGCTTGCTTTTGCCACTACCTCCGAATTTGATCATGTCCTTACAGGCTGTGCACTTACCGCAATCAGGAGACTGGCACACCTAGAGACAGGTAGAGATTTTATAGTTACTCAGCAGGTACAGAAAACAAAAACAAAAACGAGAGCTTCGCCAACTCACCTCACAGACTCCACAGCGCTGTCGTTTGAGTCCGCCCTCTTTATCATCCTGCTCTATCTGATCGGCGAAGAAGGCGTCGAAAATCTGGTAGACCAGCTTGGTGGTGGTGGCCTTGGTCGGTCCCTTGATGTCCTTCTCTATCTTCGTCGGGTGGCGGATGGACTGTCTTCTGGCGGCTCTCCTGTCACCAGAAAAAACGTTGTTTTATTTTTGAAGAAGCTCCTTTGGTTTCAGCTAGACCGCGTGTGGAGCGATGGCTTTATGAAGCCTCTGGCTGTTAAATCACAGCGTCAGGCCATGCAACGCACAAAGCAAAAAATACATAAACAAAAGCAAAATATCAAACAAAAACAACTTACTCAAGATGGAAAATATTGTATTGAAGGAAGTGTGTGGAGCTTCCTGACCCTTATAATTTAAAATTTTATACGTAAGCTACCTTCTTCCCCATTCTGCAGACATCAAACTCTGCTTTTTAATGCAAGTTTACCGTCCTCAAACCTAAAGTAAACCCAAATTATATTTTTAATCCAGTACAAATAAGACTTTACTACTTGTTTCTACGAATAAACTATGAATTTTACTGGCACAAATTAAAGTAACATAAAAAATGCCGTATTTATGTTAAACCTGTATAAATAAGTTAAAATGTAAAACAAAGCCCTGGTTAAACAAATAAAATGTCAGCATGAGCTATGGTATGGATCTTATTTTGTGCACCGAGTTTTGAAATGCTTCACACAAACACTGCAACAAACAAGCTAAATGCAATCACAGTGAGGCCTACATACCAGTACAGCTGCATGCTGCGTTAGGAAAGGTTAAATGAATATTAGACATCAGGGAGACGCGGATTAAGGAGTGCAAATATAGGAATATATACTAAAAACAACAAAAACATCTTTTCACCTTTTGCCCAGAGTGACTCCTGCCAGTTTGATTAGATCTCTCATGCAGGGAGTGACGATGATCGGCTGCTCGTCCGAGTCGCCGGCCTCGTCATAGCTCTCCACCTGCTCCACCACGAACTGGGCGTGGCGAAGCAGCGTGTCCTCGGTGAAGCAGTTAAAGTTCAGTCCTGCAGGAGGGACAGTTGTCTGCAGGCAGAGGAGCCGCTCATCATCCCCGGCACGGACAGCACAAAGGGCTCAAATATTTAAAACCAGGTCCTCACCTCGATCTTATTGAGGAGATCCTCGTAGCTGACGTCTGGATTCTTCTGGAGGAATTCAACCACGCTCTTGCTCATGTAGATTTTCTCCTGCATCAGCGCGAAAATGGGTGCGTACTCCTCACTGGGATCCATCAGAATGTAGTCGGCAAAAGCTGGACAAATTTGGTAGATTATAGCAGCGTCCCACATGTGTTATTAGGTATTTAGTAACAACGGGAGCGCGACTTACATGTCGTGAATCCGATCAAAGCCTTTTCTCCTCCATCAAAGCCAGTTATCCACCAGGCGTTGATGGGTCCAAGCTTTCTGGCAAAAACACCGCCTGAAGAAAAAAAATTAATTACAGAGGAGAGCATAATTTATTATTATTTTTGTTTTAGAAAGTCAGCCAACAAACTAAAATTTTATATTTTGAAAGGAAAAGTACGTCATACTGGTTAAACCCGGGCTGTCATCATAGATGGGTTTCACATAGCAGCTGAAGTAAAGCTCCACGTTCTTCTCAATCAGCCCAGAGTCAAACGGACACAGATGGCCACGCTTATCATAAACACTGCAAAGATGTCAGGCCGTTAGCCTCCGATGGGACTCAAGATCTATCCCAGAGGTCCAAGCAGAACACTGCTGGATCCAGACAGAAACGTCTACCTGAAGTTGGTGATCCGGTGCTGCGGCAGGTGGTCGTAACTCTCGAATCCATCCTCGTTTGCCTCGAACAGCGACAGACTCTCGTGAGTCAACATCTCTGGCTCTTCAACCTGGAAGACAAATTTAGGATCAGGTTGGGAATTAAAAATTGCGCTCTAGCGGTCCTCTGAATAAGAAAACACAAAGCAAAGCTCACCGCATTATCTGGATCCCCTTGAAACAACTTCAGATCCGGGTCGTCCAGGTACTGCCGACAGTCGGGACATTTAGGAGGTGGAGTCTGGTGAGAAAAAGTCATGATGAAATTCACACCGTTCATGTTATTACCGCAGACAGATCATCTATGTTTAAATAACCGGCTCTTTACCTTTGCAGCAAGTCCTGGTTTAGTGATGTTGGACTTTGATTCCTCTGATGCAGTCCTGCAAAAACCCAAAACAAGAGTTGTTAAGCGTACATTCACTCCAGGAGTAAAAACGATCTGGGTAGGCGAGACGTACTTGTCATCAGAATCCACCTTCAGGCGTTTCTCGTCTTGGATCTGCAACAATTTGGAAAGTGGATTTTAGCGCACATGAAAAGTCCCAGTCAGAGCAGACACTTAGATTTGAACTGGAGAACTTAAAACATCACCTCCTCAGTGTCTTCTTCCTTCTTCAATACATTCGTTCCGTTGACAGCTTCTCCGTTCAAATCCTCAGATTTGCGCTTCTGACTGTAAAACGGATCAAATATAAATGCCAGACACTTCCTCAGAGAAGCACATCTAGCAAACTTGGGCTGACACATACACTTTAGTTAACATTGACAAGATGGTTGGCTGTTTCCCACTGTTTCTTGTTACTCTGGTGCTGGTTGGTGATTCTACATAATAATTTGAGGGGAAAACAAACAAAAAACAAAAACATTTTTACCATAACATGAATTGCTTTTGTGACTCCTGTTAAAAATCTGGATTTTCTGGATGAACCATTAATAAGTTTTAGACCAACTTTTAGTTTCAGCGTTGGCCTTGCTCCTGCGCCCCCCCTTCCCTTTGACAGCTGCTGGCGACTTTGTTTCCGTCTCTTCCTGTTCTGTCGCCATATTTACTTCGTCTTCCTCTTTATCTTTATGGGAGCCATTAGCAAAGCCGTTCGCCTTTCCTTTCTGCTCCACGCCGTCCACACTGGAGCCATTTTCAAGATGAAGCTCTTTACCCAGCAAGACCTTCACTTTTGAGATGTAAACATCCTGAGAGGAAAAAACATTAGTTGACTTCATAAGGGCATAAATTAGACGATCCTAAATGATTTGTTTTAGCAAAATGACTCAAAGCTTTAGAGATTTTTTACTATATCTTAGAGCTAATTAAAAGCTACAAGTCAGTATAAGTCATATTGCAAGTTTAAAAAGAGACATTCCTAATACTATACAAATGTATCTTATAGGAAATTTCAATGTAACAATAGCAAGCTGACGGCTCAATGAAGCATGAAGACTGCATTATGAAAAATAATTTATTTAGGAATGTTGCACTGTACAGCAAAGGCAGACAATAATAATAATTAGTAAACCCTCTGACTTGACAGCCATCCTGTCACACCATCCAAGCCAAAAGCCCAAAAGCTTATTATCAAATAATAAGAAGCTAATAATATGCTTTCCAAGCATATTATTGGAAAGTTTAATGGAAGGAATACTGCTGAACAGGCAACAAGATCAACTGTAATCTTAAAAAGGACCGAAGAGTGAGGAAGAACGCACTCCAAGTTTATTTAAAGGAAAACTGTGATCATTGAGGGAACAGTGGGAACAGTTGGTTCCCAGTGAAATTCATAGTAAGGAGATTTATGTCTTGGCAATCTTAAACATTTTGTACAGAATCTTACACCCGAACACAACACCATAGTTTCCTGAAAATAAACTTACAAGTGGCAACAAAGCTAATGGGCCGAAGTTGGCTTAGTACCTCGGCGTTGGCCACAGGCTGGTCGGCAACATCACGGTTTCTTTAAAATAAAGCCCTGACCAAGAGCTGGGTGCATGGACGTACTTTCAACCCCTGGAATATTCCGATTTCACTTTCTACGACCGTACTCCTATACAGGATGCGAGCAGGCATTTCTGAAATCTAACAGTTTGGATAAACTTCACTTCTGAATGCAGCATCATTGATTCGGCTCACTGACCTTCGAGATCTCGGAGTTTTTCATTTTTTGCTCCAGACTGCTCAGCTGGTCCTGGGCGTCATCGTGCAGGAAGTCCTGCACCAGCCTCAGCTTCTCTTTCACCTGATCCTGAAATCACACGTTTACATCAGGTTCCGCACATCATCGTGGTCTTAATGACGGAAAACGTTTACTTACCTCCTCTGGAGATCCATCCTCATCCAGCATCTGCAACCTACGCCCAGAAAAAAAAATGACATGACAAAACATCTTTGCGGTTTGGTATAACTCTCTTTTAAAATGGTAAAATAGCAATAAGAGAAGGAGAGCATGGGGAAAAATGACTGATAGGAACTGATAGTGGCGCCAAATCACACACACGAAGCAATCCATCGAGAAGCTAACTATGCTAGCGGACTCAGCCCAGCAGAATCTGATGCCTGGCAACAAGCTAACGCTAGCTAAGGATGCTACTGCAAGCTAGCAGCGAAGCTCAGCAGTCCCAATCAGACTGGTCCTTTCTTACACCTGCTGTTGTGACTTCTGAATTAATATACTTCGCTTAATACCAACCACTGTTATCATTCCTTTTTTTTTATGTTAACATACCTCTTCCTAACGTCGTCGGGCAAACACAAGGACGTTTTTGATGGCATCGCAAGCAGCTGCTTTAAAAGCCAAGAAACAAACACAATAAAACTGGATTAAAACGCTGTTAAAATTGCTTTGCTCTGCCCCGCTGTCATTAACCACAGTACGGCTCCACGGTCACGCTTCCTAACGTGGATGCTATATGCAGTTTCGGGCGCGCAGGCCGTGTTTTCGCGCGGAATCTGCTCCTGGGATTTCCGTCCTGCTTCCGGGAGCCGGATCTTTTGGCCCAGAAACCCTACACGGTCGACTTGTTCATTTCCCATTGAACTTCACTTGTAAAATAAGGACTTTTTTACAAAGCTATAAATACAATCGTGAAAAAACGTATTAGTTGATCTATTCTTTCTAATTGCCCTTGATCAAACTTTGTATTAATCATTGTATTAGTAGTTTTATTGTACTAGTTTATTGAAGCTATTTGTTTTTAAATATTCTGTTTAATATGAAATATTAGGTATTAGTAAATTTTGTTTATGTTTGTTAATAATTACCAGCTAAATGGAGAAAGATGATGTTTATATTATAGATGTCAAAACTGGCTTGCCTATCGAACAGCAAACAGGTTTCAGTAACAAAAATTTAGATCATTTTTATTTAGATATATTTGTATATCTTTTCCATATGTTCGTCTACATGAAGGCATGTCGTAACATCTTTATTTGAGATAATGTTAAATTAGCTGCTTTAACTTGCCAGTTCAGTTTGACTCACTTTTCCAACACCAGAATAACATGGGTGATAATGTTTGCAGTTGTCTATTTCCCAGTGTGATGAAATAACTCTGGGGTTTTTTTGGTTATGTTTTTTTACTTTTTATCTTGGTACTAATACTTCATAATGTTAATCTCCATTCAATGTCCCACCACATATGCACGACACACAACTCAAACCCTTAAAAAGAACGATTAAAACATTTGTCGTTCGTTTATCTACTGAGCTGGCAAGTCAAGTTGGATCGGTCATGATCAACGCTTTGGGAACGGAAACCAAGGCGCTGCAAACGCTACCACTGCAACGATTCATAGGTGAAATACCCTCCATAAAAGATGCTAAACATCTATCGAATAAAGGAGTTTAGCTCACAAACACGTTTTTCTGTATCGTCTTTAGAATTATAAGCAGAAGAATAACTAGTAGGACGTAAAAATGGCCAAAACTATACTTCTTTATAATGAACAAACAACAGTGCCTCCCTATGCTGTTTCAAACTTGTTGAAGTCCCATAAAAACGCGGAAGCAATGCAAACGTTGTTTACTAATATGAAACAATATGCATCTCTGGATTTGATATTTCAACCTTTATAGGACAGCAACATTGTAGACATTTTTTATTTTTATTGTAACTACATGTCATATTCTCTTATACAGTCTAGAATTTACTATGGTGAATAAATTCCATATGATTTATTTTACAAAACACACACACACACACACACACACACACACACACACACACACACACACACTAAGATGGCATGTAGGATTCAAACTTAGAATGTCACAGTGGCAATAAAACCAACAAATATTTATGGTACAATAAAGCAGATTATTTTGCATTGTGGCAGATGTTGACCAATGAAACTGCAGACAACATTAAAACGCATGTAGGGTCTTGGATAGTTTCCATGTGCTCCAATTATTCCCTACCCGTTTACCAATACTAGTTGTGAAATATATATTGTGGAAAAGTTGTTTATTTTCCATAATTCCATTCAAAAAGTTACAATTTTATAGATAACCAGTGCTGGGCCCACCATTTAAACAATATCAAGCACTTATTTGTTTGCTTTTACATAATTTGGCCTTCCAGCTCATAAAACCCAATGGAAAGAGGAATTCAAAAAAATTTAAAACAAGGAGGAAATCACCATTTACTTGCTTTTTTTTTTTTTTGTACAAATAAACCCTATAGAAATCTGGTATTTTATACCTAATACCTTTATCTCTGCCTGGATGCGACGTGGCACTAAAGCAATTAGCAAGTGTTGCGTGGAGATATTGTTATTATTTTTTCTTTAACATAGACCATAGATTCTCAATGTCAACGCCATTAAATCATGTTTTGGTGCTGCTGGTAATATGGGAGATACAATCTTTATATAAATCCTCAGAAGAAGGAATCATGAAGTCCTTTAAAACATTTAGGTAGACTGTTGTGGTGACCTTGGATTTAAAAAAGTGGAGTTTATCAGCATCTAACCGAGATGCTTCAAAAGTGGCTTGACCAGAGGAACCCAACAGTTGTATCATATCCCATCTCTCAAATGATTAGTGTGTTGGTTTAAAACATGCTT
The DNA here is from genome assembly GCA_032876305.1 of Orestias chungarensis. Taxonomy (NCBI): domain Eukaryota; kingdom Metazoa; phylum Chordata; class Actinopteri; order Cyprinodontiformes; family Cyprinodontidae; genus Orestias; species Orestias chungarensis. The sequence continues at coordinate 76,896 of JAVLVB010000575.1, read as the reverse complement.
GGCCTGCAAAAGCATTAGGCTGTTTTCTTCACAGTGTTCTAACTTTCTACATCCTGTTTTCATGGGTTTCATGAACTGAAGGCCCACATTATGTAAACACAAGCAAATAAAAATACTTGAAATTGTTTAAATTGTGAGCATGACATCTATGATCAATGAAAGTTTAACTTTTTGAATGAAATTATGGAAATTACCTTTATTCAAGAGGTCAGTAATGTGTACCTGAGCTGCTAAAAGATGAAGGGTTCAAATCCTATCTAGGGTGTGTTGGTTGTATGTAATACAGCAAACGGCTCTGAGATGTTTGATTTTTATTAATGAAAAGATGTAGTATTTTGGATGAAATATTTAAATAGTGTATAAAGATTTCATTTCCCTTTGGAAATCTTGATGACTAAGTTATTTAATTTATATGATTTAATTTCCTTATGGGATAAATATTGTACTTTTGAGTTGATAACATGAATGCGGAAACCTTAAAACTAATTCCTTGAATTTTCTTTGCCAAGTTTTCTCATTTTTCCTGGCAAACACCCTCCAAAACTGTGATTCGGGTCCTTGATCTGTCTGGGTCAACTTACACCTTTAATCTTCAGATGAAATCATTCTTCTGTGATCTTACATGAACATATGTCTCATTCTTAAGCTAAAAGATAAAGTTAGTCATTTTCAGAAGTTCTTGGTCTGATATAACTGTTACTTCACACTTGTCGTAATACCTATTTCCCACATTTCACTCGAAAAAAAGCTTCCCAGAAAGCAAGAGGCTGCCACCACTGTGCATCACTGTAAATAGTGTTATGTTGATGGACAATACCAAACATACAGTTGAATGATTTATCATTTTCCCCCTGCATGCTTTTGGCATACTTCTAATGGCCTTTTGATAAATTTATCCAGACTCTGGAGCTTTTTGAATGTATCATAGGGCTTTTGTCTTCCCAGCCTAAACCACAGCCTTGATAAAACCCCCTGTATCGTTACTATAGAACTCTGACCAGCTTTCTTTCTTCTGAATTTTGGAGGGATTTCCAGTTCCTTATAATGTCCCTGTTGAGCTTTTTTTCCTTTCATTTAATGTCTTCCATGATTTATCTAATACTGTGAAAATAACTTTTTTCTTTCGTGTAGTATCTCCCTAGAGAGCTTTGGAAGCTCTCCACAAATCTGTAACCACAATGGCTACATTTGTATTTAAAAAAAAATTTCTTACACTTTGTTTATTCATCTTGGTCTGAACATTAATTCAAGACTGATAAATATATATAGATACATATTGGAAACCTATGGAGTTTGCCACAAGATGGCACCATGTACTCTCCATCACTAAAGTTTACTTGTGATTGGTTTGGCGTCTGATCAGTTTCTAGAATATTAAAAATCTCATGAATTGGAAAGAATACGTATTGTGGTGAACATTGTTTTATTAGTGGTGGACTCTGACATGGGTAGTTTTTGTCATTTTGTTTGAGATACAGCACCCCCCCCCCCAAATAATCTCTAAGAAACCTAAATGCAGGACTAATTTACAAAGGTTTTATGTGATGTTTTTAAACATTTTATTCCAAGACATCACCTACATGTTGTTAAATCTTGTGCAATAACCCCTAAAAGCACTGGAAAGACTTGGCTGCCTGCCCAACAGCACAGCCTCCTGGGATTGATTCAGCCAGCGTTCCCACCCAGGAATTCTGGATGTCTGACGGGAAACAGGCCCAACTCTCCCAAGGCCACTATAACTCTCCCTTCATCCCAAGACTTCCCCTCACCCCCTTAAAAAAATGAGGAAATAAAAAAACCCTCCGGGGTGCTTTATGTTATCCTTCTCTCAGACCAACTATCTGAAAAACAAACTGCTTTCTTCACCACACCCCACTTCATCATCCCTGATCTCTTCACCGTTTCCCATCATTGCCCGGTCTTGCTTTAGCCTTAAAGCAACTTAATAATTTTATTAGGCAACAGAGCCGTGATTAATGCCCATGCAGCATTTGCACGCACTGCTTCAGACTTTCAGGTCGGAGCACGTTTGGATTTAATGCTGCATTTGAATGCTTTGCAGATCAAGGCACAATAACAGAACATCTCCGGGCCTGCAGAGACGTTCCAGCTGCATCCAAGTCTCTGCGGGGGTTCAAAATGAAACTCGAGCGCGCTCCGTTCGTCTCAGTATTTCATTTATTTTATAAAAAATGGAATGTATTCAACAAATCGTTTATGTACCTCCATTAGTGTTTAGGATTGTACCAATTTAACACAGGTAGCGTGCTACAGGACACACAAAGCTATTGCACACAAGACAGTTCAGACCACACAAAAAAAATCATACACTGTACAAAAATACATACATAATTACAAACATACATAGCTATTGATAATATTTTTCATACCATCAACATACATATAAATCATACATATTAAAACACTGTTCCTTGAGGGGGTGGGTGCGTGTGGTTATAAAACAGTGAAGCTGCCAAAGTGCTTTCCACCATTTGTACTTGGCTGTTTGAATGTAAATGTTACTGTTTTAAGAATACAAAAAAATAAAAAATAAAAATACTAACGGAGAGGAAAAGTTTTCATCATCATCTTCGTCTACAGGAAGGTTAGTGTAACCCTGAACAACAGGAAATGGACAGTGGAAAACAGGACTTCCTATAGAGGGAAGAAGTTGCATGTTTCATGTCAGAGAATGAAGAAGCATTTCTCCCAGGAGGGCACGTCCCTCCTGTGCGTTTGAAACCGGATCTCCTCTTTCCGTACTGAAGAAGCGAGGGGTTTGGTAGGGTCTTTGAAAAGGATGATAGGTGTTTGTTCACAATTGATTTTTTTGTTGTTGTCCGTGGTGCAACAGGAGTTCACAGTGAAGGTGACCTGCCCCGTTCGTTTCACTCTCTGCTCATCTGTAACTTTCAAAATCCTGATCTGTAATACTGTCTGTAACGGAGCATGTGCCCCCATCACTTCATTCATACATTTTCTTTTTTTTTTCCTTGTTAAGAAGCCATAAACAGGAGGTGGCAAACAGCTGCAACATGGCTACAACACTGTATGGGCACCCGTTTAAAAATCGGATGGGAAGCTGTTAACGGGCGAAATTCATCAGCGCCAATCGACCGGATTTGCTGTTCGGATTTCGGCCTTCCTCAGTGGATTTTTTAGGATTTCAAAGACAATGGCACAAATCAACAGAGAGGCAGTTTGAGAGTGGAAATGGGAAAAAAGTGACAGCTGTTAGTGACAGAAGCTGGAATATATAACAACAACGACGCTTACAAATGCATCACAATTTTACCATGCACTAGATAAAGCAGATTATGTATTATTGCCGTGGTTATTTAATTTGGTTAAGCAAGGTTGTATATATAATATATAGTCCTTGAGTTGCTGATTGGCATCTCGGTGGTGGTCTGGGTGTTGTGGAGTGCTCATTGTTGAAAAACTGCTTCCTGTTGTTCTAAATAAGAATATGTGGTGAATGTATACCTTATAGAAAAAATAAAAAAAGAGTGATGCAGTTGAACGTTACACAAGACCTTGTTTCAACAACTTTGCAAGGTTTGCATCGACGCGGCTAAATCTGAACTAGAATATTACGCGTATTCCATTGCTACCTTTTGGTTTTAATGTAGATTTACACGTTTCAAAATATAACACCAAAAATAAATGAAAATGGTTTGCTCCACATTTACTGAAAATGTACCTAGCTACGACACTTGTTCACATTTTCCAATGCGTTTTTTTGTATTTTCTAACAATGTTTTCACAACTGTTTCACAGCTGACCAGTGTCTCCCTCGCATGCTGATTGTGAAGTCACAGAGTCTTACGTGAAAAGCACTCAGCACACGACGGACAGCTGAGTCCCAAGGGATGCACATGTCCAGTCCAGGCATGTGCTGGCTTCTCCGCTAACATCGGTCCACCTCGCCATGATGCCGCTCCCTGTGTTTGCGCCAGGTCAGACGCAGGTGGTGCAGGTTGGCATGATGTGCGTCGTCTGGTGTTCGTATTTGTTGGTGCAATGTTCCAGAGAGCTGGAGCTCTTCAGCTGGACCAGGCAGCGTTCCGACGGCCGGCCGCTCTGCAACACGCCCCAGCAGCACAGCAAACGCAGGAACTCCCTCCTCATCTCCTTGCTGCGCAGAACGTAGATCATCGGGTTAAGTGCCGAGTTCAGAGTGGCAATACCAAAAAAGACGCCTTGGCTGTCGAGCACAGGGGAGTTCTTTATGCTGCAAAATCCATCCAGAAGCAGCAACATGAAACCTGGCAGCCAACACATGATGAACACACCCAGTACGATCGTGACTGTTTTCAAAAGAGCATACGCTTGGGAGTTAGTTGCCTCCTGGTGGCTGGAGCGAACGATCAAATAGATTCTGACATAGAGGATGACGATGGAGAGCAGTATGAGGGTAAAAACTGATACCACAAATAGAATGTATTGCTTAGAGTAGAGTGGCAGCACGGCTGAGCAGCTCTCGCAGCAGTCGATGCAATTCCAGCCTAAGATGGGAAGCCCCCCGAGCAGGATCGAGGTGACCCAACAGGCGCCAATCAGCAGAAACATGCGACATGTTTTGTTGGAGCCGTACACTTTGACTTTTGTGATCGCAATAAAGCGCTCTATGGCTATAGCCAGCAAGCTGAAGACAGAAGCAGCTAGAGCGATGAACACCGTCCCTTCTCTGATGAACCACTGCACAGGTATTAGTTCTAAGGTTTTTGGTCCAGACAGGGCAATGTTGGCTATGTAGGCAGAGCCGGCCAGCAGGTCAGAGAACGCCAGGTTGCCGATGAAGAAGAACATGGCTGAGTGGAACTTCTTGTTGCGGAAGATAGAAAGAAGGACCAAGAGATTCTCAAGGATGATGATGATGCAAAGGACTAAAAGGACAGTATTAAGTTTATCGAGCTGTTGTTTTCCTTTGTATTTCTGCACTACGTCTTCAACAGACAAGTTCTTAGCATATGCATAGTAATTTTTGATTAGAGTCTCATTGTAGTACAGGGAGTACTTTGTCGCCACCTTGAAAGGGTGGCAGAGCTTGCAGTGGAGATCCATTAAAGCTGTGGAGTGGTGGAGACAGGGAGACAGAAAAACAGTTGTTGGGAGGGGGTGCCGGTCCTATAGTGACGTCTCAGGAACCGTATGTGGGTCACCTGCAGATAAAATGAAACAGAGGAAGCCTTGATTAGTGTCAACGGCCATAAAAGCAGTAATAATGTGAACAGGAATAAAGCTAACGTAAATTTTCAACAAACTAAGTTCAAAGATCAATATAAATGCAGCATCCGGGGGGGCATATTAGTTTTGAACAGTTGAAACAAACGGACATGCCGAAAACAGTTTCTAGCAGCCAATACGGTCTAAAATAGAAAGGTTTGTAGTTTTATCTTTCGAAAGAGAAAGAGCACCATGAACAGCGAGACTCTGAACGCATTTTGTATGTTATCGCAGGAATACCCTCCCAGGAAAATTCTAATTCTCCCAACGCTATGATATGTTCTCTATATTTTTTCTTCTTCTATTTTTAATGGCAAACCTGTAAAGTAGAAGTCAGTCTCCAGGTAAAAGAAAGAATCCTCTGTGAGTGTTGAGACAAAGGCTGCTCTCTCGCTCTGAAGCGGACATTCCACTTACCCTGTCCGAGCACTCGGCTGTCAACACACGGCATTGTTGTGCGGAGTGAGCCATTCCACCCCAGTGAGCTACCTCTTGAAACTTCAACATAGCTTGCGGATCAGCTAGACCTCCTCGTCCTGACCTGCCCAACCACCCACCCACCTACCTACCTACCCACCCGCTTCCAGCCAGCTGAGAAAAGCCAGCAGCAAATCAGACACATACCTGCCAAGAAAAAGTGGAGGGGGTTCTCCAACCTGCTCAGAAAAAACCTGTTACGGCTTGTGTTCTATGATATTGCTTACACTTTTGCATATTACTGGTGCAAAAAAAACCCCGAAAACGCTCGAGGCGAGTGTTAAAAAGTAACGTGGAAAAATCTTTAACCTAATGAGTTTAATAATGCTTCAGAAGATATGGGAAAAACAAAACAATCCCCAAAATTACTGTCATGGTTTCACATTACCTTTTTTAATAAGAGGAGCCTCCCCACAATAAAAATATTTAAAAAAATAAATGGAAGCTTTATGACGGAGCCCAAAGAGGAGTTAAAGGACCAGGAAATCTAATTATAGGTGAAGACAGTTTCTTAAACCTGTCAAAAGTAACACAATCCCTCCACAGACCAGCTCCCAGGGTAATTTAAGACTAATGATTCCTTCCATTGCCTGCATTTGCTCTCCTGGGTAGCTGCTAAACATTTTTTCTTCTAAATAAATGGATGGATGGAAACTACGCCTGGACCTCCTCACCGTTGAGCTACTGCTGGGCTCAGAGTCCCAAACCTGGAGGATAAAGACGGAACGAGACAACGGCAGACGGAGATCAGGCATGTGGAACGGCATCTGGACACAAAGGCAAGAATCTGAGACTCCACCGTGACGTAAACGCACGCAGAGAAAAAAACCAACTCGATGCGGACTTTGAAAAAAATAAAAAATAAAAAAGTTAATCACGACATCCTGATATTACCGAGGCCAAACGTTTCCTGCTCACAGGCAGGTTAAGCGCACAGCTGCTTTTGGCTGCCAGCTAAGACTGGAACAACGTTTCCTCAAGAAAGAACAAAGAACAATAGCCTCTATCAGTTTGGATAGCAATAGCCTTCGGTCTTAATAACAGAGCAGCACACATGCATTTGTCTGCTCACACTATATGATAGCAGAAATATATTTGCGGTGCAGCACTCAGTTATCGAACCGCCATCCCAGGATGCCGTCTTCTCCCCATCCTTTTTAGCTCCATTTATAGACATAAATTGGAGACTTGAGTTTAAGCACATGTGCCTGCTGCAGAAGGGTAATCACATCAGGTTGCATTATTGTGGGGGGATAATGATTTTATTCACTGAACGAACTGCGTCTGCATGGACCTCTGTCTGCTTAGACGAGGCACAAAGTTTTCTTTTTTTTTATCTTGGTAAGATTTTTTTCTTCTTCTTCTGCAGGACAGGCTCTCTCTCCATCTGCCGTGTGTGGACAATTCAAGGTCCTCCCGTCACCGCGGAGTCTCTGCCGGCTGTCACCGAAGGATCTGGCTGCGTGTGGAGAAACCTGACAGGCTGGTTTGCCTGCAAGCGCTCTTGTTTTTGGCCCAGCCCTTCTACCTGCCATGTGCCACTCGGAGGATTCCCCTGGTGATTGGTCAGCCGCAGTACAAACTTCCTGCAGTGCAACCCGACCCCCCCACCCTACTCTTTCCCACAACTCTTTGTCAAAATTGGGCCTCTTGTTCAACCCAGACACGCGAGTCACACTTGCAGACAAAACTTGTCAAAAATGCTGTTGTGCCGTTCCTGACAGGGCAGCTGACAGAAACCATTTATATAAACTGGGTTATAGTGCTTTGGCGGAACATTTAAAGTAACATAAAAGTTGTCCTTTTTTAATATAATATCAATTTATAAAAATACCATTCAAAGATAACCAGAGTAAATACAATAAGCACTTTTCAAATGGTGATTTCACTGAATTGTGGAAATAAAGTCAGTAGCCCTACTGAGAAATAATATTTGCCTCTTAACCCTAACAACCGGGCAACAGCCGACAGACATTTGCAATTAAGAGCAATGAGCAGAAATATAGAAGAATTTTGCAGACGCTTTTAAATTAATCCCTAAAAAAAAAAGAGTCTACAAGGAAAACGTCTGGTTTGAGATCATTAAAAAAAAATTCAGTCACGTTGTTTCGCGTCGACTACAAGTGTGGCTCAAGTCGCTGACGTGGTAACCCGATTGCTCTGAAAATGAGCAACATTTGAGGATCCATTGTAAACAGCAAAGCAGCTCCATACCATCACACCACCAACGCCATGCTTAACTCTTCGTATGACGTTCCTTAGTGAAAAAATGTACAGGAATAACAGATGTAGAGGAATAACAGACTCTAAAAACACTCTACTTTGTCTAGTTACTCAACTGAACACTGATCTTCATTTTTATCCCGTTATGGAAAAGACGTTTTAGCATATTTTATGTTGCCATACAAGTTTTATTTAAGCGATTTCTCAATTTAACAGGTTAATCAGTGGCCTGGGTGTGACTGTTGAAACTGGACTCAGTTTTAGAGGTGAATCACAGATTATTCATGAATAGACAAGATTAGGCGGGTGGAGGGTTGTTTTTTCACAAAGGGTCAGAGCGGTTTGGATAGCATTATTCCCCAATAAATGATTTACACATAAATATATCAAAAAAAAAAAAAAAAAGATTATCTTAAAATGCAAACCAGGAAAGCATACAGGGGTAGTTACAGTGCATGTGTTGTAAAACGGCTGAAGATATAGTTGGATTACGAGAAACAAGTTAAGGATCTTAAATTCAAAAGTGCGATGATGAACAGAGACATCCTGAGAGCAAAGATTTAAATCAAGTGAAGGAGGTAAAGGAAGCCAAAGAACAGACAGGATATCCTTTTCAAAAAGCATAAGACGCCAAGGCGACACTTTTCATGTGAGAAAAGGCTCAAAGATGTTCCTGTGGTGCAAATTCCCATGTGCACATGCCACCGAATGGCGTGGGTCTTTGTAGCACCTCCGCCCACTTTTTAACACAACACATCACAGGTGCATTTAACGCACAGATTTAAAAAAAAAAACTAGGCAACAGGTGAAGAAGTGAACGCTTGCTGATGAAAACCGACTCCTGGCTACAATATTAATCCCATCAGGAGACAGACTTCCCTCCATCAACATGGGACCGAAGACTGCACAAAAGGCCTCAGGAACACCCGATAAGCCCCAATTAGCAGACTGCCCGTTCACCAAAATGCGAAGCAAAACCACGTCATTACACTGCCTGCAAGCCATGGAACAACACTTAAACCTGACTCCACTTTCTCCTGCTGCCAAAGAACAACTAGGCTGCGCTCCTTTGTCTGAAAACCAGGCCGCATTTCCATTTCATGATTTCCAGCAACTATCTTCGATAAGATAAAAGCTGAAATGTGGACTGTTACTATTTGCATCTTATCTTGTTTGCATTCAAATATTTTTACGGGTTGTTTATTCAGATGAATCACAAAAGCATGCACTGCAGCTCAGCAGTTTGTGGTCTGAAGCGTAACGTATCTTCTTCCCATCTGCCGTCGATCCTCTTTGCACACGAGCCACTGTAATAACAACAAACAGAACCCATCCAGCTTCTGGTAATCTAACGGTTATCTTAGCATGATTATAAAAATTGTTTATCTTCAACAGTTTAATAACTTCCTGCACTCATGAAAAATCATTAGGATGAAAAAAACTTATTTGGCCTTTTGTTTAATAAACAGAAATAAAGTAATCCCAAACACACACACACACACACACACACACACACACACACACACACACACACACACACACACACACACACACACACACACACACA
>JAVLVB010000575.1:26604-63631 GCA_032876305.1 Orestias chungarensis | reverse complement strand
GGTTAGATGTTCTTGATCTGAGCTTGAAACACTCTGAATCTCTCACACCTTTAAAATGTTTTTTGTCTTTAAAATTTAATTGTTCTTAATTAAGTTTTTTTTTTATAGCTTCTTAGGTGTCGTTTGTTTCGGCTCTATGATCCTATTCTACTTTGTAGAGAGATCTTGAACTCCACCCATTCTCAGGTTCTCTTGCTTTGTTGAAAAAGCTGTGAGAGACCTGATTATTTCTTGCGCCGAAGTCTATGACATGCACCGGAGAGTGTGTTTTGCGAGTCCTCTGGTTATTCGTTAAACTGATATCGCATTAATTAACGGCCCTGTAAACAACACAGGAACAGACAAAAAAACAACATAAATAATACGGGAGTGCAACATCTACAGAGGCTAACACAAGAATGCTGAGTGTGTCCTTGACTGCATTTATCTCATTGCCGTCAATATTAATCAGCCTTGATGGCGCCTTTAATGTTTCCTTTTCCTTGTCTGTTACGGGAAGCACATTTGAGGATTCCTGGGGCAAACACAGATCCATTAAACAAAGTCCTGCTCCAGTGGGGAAAAACACTGTTGCCTGGAGAGGGAACATTGTAATATGCACACACTCTACTGTTGTTATCCATAGATGAATACACTGATCTAATTTGTGGGGGCGGGCGTAGTGATGAGGTCAAAACATGACTTAAAAATAGGAATCGGGAAATCTTTCTATAGTTGCTGCAAGTATTATTTAGTGGCACCTGGCTTGTTGAGGGATACTTTTTTAAAAGCTAAAAGTACTAGACTAGAAATGCGAGCTAACCGGGAACAGGCCTAAGTTCCGCACCTCTGTGTTTTGGCTTTATATTACAATTTGGATAGTTCCCAGTTAATTTAATTGAAGTAAACACAAAAAAGTACATATTTGTGTGTTCTATTCAAGAGTGAATTAAGAAAACATACATTTTCGATAATGGGATCTATGTCTTCCCGCATTACAAGAAAAATAAAAAATAAAAAAAGCACAAACCTGGGTTGACATTTGATTAGGTCAATAAAATCAGGTATAAATGTAGTCAGAACACATTTAAATTCCAGAGGAGTTGCTTTTATCCAGTCCAGTGTATGAGCTGTACATCAATGCACCAAATAAGCCAGACTTGGACTCCTCTCCAAATAAATCAGTAACAGCCTTTTTTTCTAATTCAAAAAAAAAAGTTAGTTTTACCCCTTTCTGTAAAAGATAAATCGAATAAAAGCTTTGAAAATAAAATATTGTAAATGCAAAGGAAAAAAACCATCAAGCACATAGGGGTGCTAAAGGTTTGGCCCCATATTGAATTCTGCAGCAAGCCTGTCACAACCTTGGACTGGCTCAATAGCAGGCAGCGCGTTCTTGTTGCATTTCTGAGGAAAAAGAAAAAGCCAATTCTTCATCTCGAAACACACTGACATGGCTCATCTAAAGTGGAAGTGTTTGAGCCACTGTCAATTACACAAACTGCTTCCACTGAAGCGGTCTGCTCTAAGAGAACTGTCTGACCTCTATCGTGACCCTCCTTGTGGGTGGCTGTTGTTGAAGCTCATTGTGCCTTCGAGCTTCCACAGATCTAATCCTTTAATCACAACAGCTACGCTTCAAGAAAACACGGCCTGATTCAAGTGTATTTATGAAAATCTGGGAGTCATTAGAAAATCTAACGACCAGAAGAGCTTACTGGGATGAGAGACGAAGTAAAACACTAACTTCCAAATAAAATGGCTTCAGCAGACTTTTAACAGGCTGTACAAGAAGATTCAACGTCCAAGAAAACTGTCTCCAACATATTTTGGGGTCTCTAGAGGTGGGGGTTAGGGGATCTCCAGCTGAACAAACAAGCAGGCCGCACAACAGAGACTTCTGAGAGCGAAAATAAGAGGTCTGAAGAAGAAATGGCATCTTCGTATGTACCTGCTCGCAAAGCATCACTCAAAAGCGAGCTTGAATGACCAGAAATCAAGAAACCAGGACATGACCACACTGATTAAGCCTTGAGCCAGAGCAGACGAGTTCTTCCCATCCAGGTCATAAATCACAAAACGGCCCCAACAGTGGTTTGCAAAGTGCTGCTGAGACCATCCAAAGCCACAGCACAAACCAGAAACCCTGCTCTCGCTCTGCTTTGTCATCGTCCCTGAATGAGGTAAAGTGCTCTTGTGTACATCCAACTATGAGCAATGTCTCACATAAAAACTATTTTTATTGTAATAATTTTTAACAGTTTTTCTGCTTCCTTCCAGCTGGCAGCCTTTTGGGACTCAATCCAAGTCTGAAACGCGAGGAGGAGAAGAGCGTTATCCTCATGCTGGAAAGCATTAGGAAATCCCGGCATGTTGCCACAAGCATCAGTGGCTGGCCATGGGGGGTCCTATGGTGTATCCAGACACTTAAGTGGAAACAGAATTTAACTGAACACTTTTACCCCAACAAGTTCCTCCACTGAAATAGGAACAGCGTCGTAAAAGCAAAAATGCGCTTTTGCCCCGCCACCAAAGGCGGGTTTATGTAAATGTTTATGTAATAATCAGTTAAACTTTTACTTCAAGAAAGGTTGTTTTGAAAAGGAAAGACCGATAAGGGCAGTGATATGTACTCTTTTACCTCGGAGGAAGATCGAGCACCTCCTTCTCCCGATCTGTGTTTATGAAATGACACTCCCAGCTCCTTGCCGTGAGTCAGAAGGCAACACGCTGTCAGCTGTGTGTTGTGACTTGCACTTCAGGAGCTTGCGAACAGAAGGCGTTTCTTTTGCTCCAGCTGCCACACCCAGGGAAAATTGTTTTTCTGTTAAGGAAGAGAACCAGCTACAACTCTTAGCACACAGAACCCAGGTGGCTTTCCCAGATTTCATGATCCCAATTAGTACAACTGCACCACCTGAAAAATCAATCAATCAATCTACGAACACATCCACACATCCATCTGCTGGTATTTTCTGGAGCTTCTGTTCAGGTCTGGCTGATGGCTTCATGCAGCCTTTTCTATACCATTTCATCTCATTTAACTCTACGACCGAAGACAACAATAGAAAACTCAGCTCCCAGAACCCCTTCTCTCTGCTCGCTACAAAACGGGCCGCTCCCAGGCCTTTGCTGAAACGTGAGCGTCCTTCAGGGATGGACACCACCCACCCCAAATCCCTCCCGCCTTTAAACCCCCTTGTGAACTGTTATATAAATAAAAACTCCCACAACTGTAGTTCCCACCGCCCAAATACCATTTATTTATCCGTTCATGAATGCACTTATACTTCTATTTATTGTTGTAACTCATCTATTTGTCTTAATTTCTCACGCTACCCTTCAGCAGCCCCCCCCGAGACGGCTCAAATTACAGTAGTCATGTCCTACGGAGCCACTAAGAACAGTGAGCTTGGGCCACAGCACATAGATCCTGAACTCTGAGGTAATGGTCTGCTGATGTGATTCAATAACCCAGCTCTGCTGAGCCTAATGTGAGCGCTCCAAGTCTTTGACAGGCCGCAGTGAGGTGAGAAGTTGCGGTTAAAGTCTTGAAACTCGTACACAGTGCTGCCCTGAGAGGGTCGATGGTGCAATGCGAGTGCTGGAAAAGCCGAAAGCAGTCGAGTCTGGTGGGGTGGCGGGTGTTTTTCCAGCCCAGTGAGCTATGCGATCACTTCAACCCAATTTTGACGGACATGTGGCTGCATCGCTCCGTCCCACCTCCGACCGATCATGTCCAAAGGTGGTCATGCATGCCAGCCGCCTTTGTACCACGGAGGCATCAGCTAAGTGTGCGTTGACGGTCCCTTCGACACTCGACAGCCTTATCTGCACTCCGCTGACATTGCTTCCTCTTCACCCCTTATTCTTGATCTTATCACTCCAAGCCGCTTGCCTGAATCAAACAAGCTTTTCGAGACGCCGGTTTGGCGTGACTTGTTTTATTTTTATCCCAGCTGACAGTTTAGATAGAGCTTTCACAAGCCCAGGCAGTTTCATTATCGAGCTCCACACTGCGCAGAGCGAACCAGGCCCGAGCAACGGGCTGCAGGTTGAAGGATGTGGGCCTTTTTTTTCCTCCTCTTGTTTTATCAGGACAATAAACACAAGTTCCTCTGCCTTATCATCTTATCACACCGTGACTTGAAGATTCTCCCAGGACGCTTTCTGGAGAGCAGACACCTATGTGTCCTTGCTGACCACCTCAATCCTGATGCCAACTTTAAACTTGACTTTTTCGTGATTTTTCATCTTTATTTTTATGTATGCATAAAAGGGACTTGTGCAATGTTGATTTTTGTTGAGGAACTGTCCTGTTAAGTCACCACTTGCAGAATCTCAGAGGAGCCCATTTCCCAACTCCACCAGATTAACTCCTTTACACAGGGATAATGGGGGCTTTTGTCTTATTAATACGTCCTTTCAGTACAATGCTTTCTTTAGAGTGAGGGATGAACAAGCCCTAACAGCATTGGATAAGGGTCAGAGGGTGGCAGGGGGGTTGGAAGGAGGGCAACCCCCCCCCCCCCACCCCCAGCTTACTGTCTGCAAACGACGCAGCAAGCTGAGCTGCATGGACGCAACAGCAGAGATTTCTATTTTTGTCAATGCAGAGTTGTTTCTATTAAAAAGCACGCAACGTTTCACAAGCAGATGTGTGTCAAGGGAACCACACGCAGTTTTTTTTGTTCTTCTTACTCGTGGAGGCGCGGAGGGGCCGTTTAACGTGGGCGATCACGCTGTCATGAGTTTGTCAGCGGGTTGATTTCCGAGAGCTCACCGTGACTGGAGGAGTTCAGTAGATCGATTAAACGCGTTTGAGTCATCGTGCATGCAAATGAGGGGAGAACACACAAAAAAAGAGGGGGGGGGGTCTGCAGAAGAAACATTTCTGTGAAACGCAAAGTCCCCAAAAAACTAACCAAACAAAAACGATGCGTCTAATCACGCAGGATGTACGGGAAGCACGGAGCCTATTGTTCGCGTTCTGCGCGGCACGTTTTCCAACACTTGTATGTTTTCTTTTCTTTTGTCTGTTTCTTAGAAGAGCGCACAACTTACCCCATGAGAAACAAGTCAGGAGCCACCGACGAAAAATGCGTCCAAATGTCTCCACACGTGTTGCGGCGACTAAGAAGCCTCTCCTGGGCTCCTCGGCTCCTGGGATCTGGAAGCACCGACGCAGATCAACACTCGTCTAGTCTGTGCTGACCAAATCCATCCCGGGTCGGAGTTGTACCACAAAGTTCACCACGCGAGAGCGAAGATTCCTTAAAAATGCACCAAAAAACAATAACGGGAACCGACGCGACTCAGCGAGACTCAAACAGAGAAGAGGAGGCGGGTGGGGGGGGGGTAGGAAAAAGTTGAAACCACACTTTCTCTTTTGTCCTTCCAAATCCAGCTGTCCGTCTGATTGTTCTGCTTCTCTCCGAGGAACAACAGCTCCACTGCATTGGGGCGCGTCAGCGCGCACAGCGAAGCGCACTGGCGCACCAACACACCCACGCCGCGGAGATGCTGCGGGGCGTGGAGACGTCACAGGCGGCGATTCCCCTGGTTGAGCAAGGTGACCGCAGTTGGGGGGGAAACACAGTTTGGACTGTTTAATATATGTCTACCTTCGTAGAACTTAGCAAGTGAAGTCCACATGTTTCACTCTCTTAGTGTCCTTTTCCCCTCTCCCAGCCGCAAGTTTCACAAACTGAGGCAAAAGTTGTGGTGCGTTAATGGGAACTCAACAAAAAGGCAAATTAGTTTTTTAATGCGTTGAATGGAACTTTTCACCAGCAGGTTATTTAGTTTGTTTTTTTCTTCTTATTAGTCAGGACCACAATGAGCAATTTGACTAGTCTGTCTTAATCATACTTTTGACTGGTTTTCTCTTGAAATGTACAACATTTCTGGTGAAAATACGCCTTACAGAGAAGCTGAAATAAATTTCCCAAAACAGAAGTGGAGCAGTTGGGGGAGTATTGTCACCTATCAGTTACTGAAACCTCGTGGTTTTCGTTTACCTCTGAATTTGGACCTCGAATCAAACCAAGCATGCTCCAGTTCCAATATTGGAAACCTGTTCTTTTGTTTATTGTCTATTAATATACTCAGTGGCAACCCCTGTCCAACTGTACTTCCACCACACCAGAGGGGATTTTACAGGATGCACTTAAACTTGAAAGCAAATGTCTAAACAGTTTTCACATCAGCTTTTAAGAGCAAACATATACAGGGAAGCTATATAGGATTATTAGTCTGCAATCATATTTAGTGAGATGATGCTACTGAGATGTCCTGAGGTGGAGCTTGTAATAAAATGTTATAAAACCCTTGTTCGAACAGATCTCAGCATGAGGACCACACGTTACAACATCTCCTGGCACTCTTTCTTTTTTGGCCGAAAGGCAACGGCAAATATATGAATTAAGTCTTGTCTTGTTCAGTGAGGATCTGATTTCTCACAGATTTTGACACGAGTTCGAGTGTAATGGGGTGACGCAAAGGTAAGTCAGAGCATGTTAGTCATCGGGGCCGTGTTTGATATTGCAGGTGCTGTCTGCAGTGAAAGAGCCACTATCCAGACTTGATAATGTCTTCAGTCATTATCCTGAAAGTCATCCCTAGTGGCCATGATGTCATGTGTCTGTGAGAGGATGGGGTCGCTTAATAATCTCATTCATTACATAGCTCAAAAAACATCCCTTCCTGCTGGCTTCTGTGCAACAGATAGTTTTTTTTTTAATACCCAATTTGTTCGTACTGCTTTTGGATTTATACAAAACAGAGACATTGTTTTGCAAAAGCAAAGTATTCATGGTTCCCAGCAAGTATTAACGGTTCCCAACAGAGAAAATGAAATTAAAAAGTAAAAGGTTTGCGTGACAACAGGCGACTTTCAAATACTCTAGAAGTGACCATAAAACTGGTGACAGGAAGCAGATGGCACTTCTTCAAAAGTTTGCGGATTTTTACATCTCGGATGCTGCCGTGAGTCATATTAGGCTAAATGATGTACGGGCAAAATGGACTGGGAAGTACCTCTTTAGGTAATCTGTGACGCCGCTCACCGGCAGCTGTGGTGTTGTGGAAGGATCTCAATAGTGAATCCTTGTGATGGTGTCCTTCACACACAAATATGACTCTGGCTTCTCACACTTTATTGCTGGGACATACGTTGTGTATTCCATTCCTATTGTGTAGATCAAAGCTATCCTTCCAGTGGTTTTGAAAATAATTGAAGGATAAAAAAAATAACAGGATGGCCACTTACCTAACTGCCATTGCCGAATCTCTCTGTCTTTCTGGCTTTTGGGCCTTCAGGGGAGGGCTCAAGAGGCCTGACCTCACTTCCTGTTGGGGGCTCCTCACAAACATTCCATTGTCTGTGAGAATGTGCACAGGACTCGGGGGACTCTGCACATCTGGCAGCTGTTATTAGCAACCTCCTGTATACTCACGGCGTCATCCCTGATGAGAATTACGTGGGGCCCTTTACGCCGCGGGATGATATTTTTCTTTTATTATGATGCCTGCTGGGATGATGCTGATTCAGGATTTTAGTAGGAAGAGTTTAAACAGTAAATTGGAGTCGTTAAATAGGAATATAAAGGTGAAAGACCCTGCCTGCTTAACTCATGTGTAGACTGCATTTTGGTTTGTCTAGCAGTTATACAGGAAACTGTAAGGATTAATTAACTGTGGGTCTTTTGGTAAGCAGACTTTACTGCGTTTGATGCTGACACAGATATTGTTTTTGAAGGGGCCTTTTCTTACGCCAAATGACAAAATGTTTTTCCCTAGATGACGAGCGTTTTGTTTGACTACGCTCCCCACATTTACCAAAAGGGGAAAAATGTGTCACGTACTACGATTCTACAGTATAACTGTGGTCTCCTGACCTTTGTTTGAACCTGACAGAAACATGACTATGAGCAGGTTTTACGCTGAAGATGTGGTATATCCGTCTTTGACATTTGAAGCACGCGTCTCTGAAAGATCTGTTTTCAAAGAGCAACAGACCCCAAAAAGGCAAAGTGGCCTGAGCAGCTAAATACTAACCGTTCCTCCTTTTAGGCCCAGGATTACACTGGGGAAGTCATTAACAGCACATTCAAACGGTTCTCAGGCTCTGAGTTGTGTGAGGTTGGGACTTTCCATCCCTTGTTTGCCGTCTTATCAACAGCATTTAAAGCTAAAGCAAAGACACAAGTGCATTAATAATGAAATAAAATAAATCCCTTTGGCTCCCATATGCCACAATGCACAATTAATGTTTATTTTCAGATGCACACACTGATACATCTGTGTACATATATATAAAAAAAAAAAAAAAAAATATATATATATATATATATATATATATATATATATATATATATATATATATATATATATAAACCAATCCAACACAGACTCCCATAATAGTTCTTTCTCTAACCTTTGTGAAGACCATGTGAATCCGTGTTGAGACAGGAGTGTTAACTAATTTGGCTAAAAACAAAGAAGGAAATGTGTCACACTTGCACACATGACCTGTTTCATACATCGTTGCACTTTGACACATTTTCAAACTTTTGCCGGATTTTGAGAAGAGGGTGCACTAAGAATCAAACCGTTTGTCCTGCAGAAGTCTTTTGAATTGAATGCAAGTTGTGAAGACAGTGATGAAGGGAGATTCCGTTGCTTTCTTGTAAAGAGCAGCCTGGAGTCGGGCCAGATTATCCTCCTCTGTGCTCTAAACACTGGGTTTAGGCTTTCTGTCTGTACTGCTCACAGCTTTGGAAGAAATCCGTCCACCCTCCAAATTAACTTCAACCTCCCAGACACCCCCGGCCGTCCCCCCCAACCTCACCCCACATGTACATAGAAAACTGCACAGTTGTCTTAGTACTTCTTTTGTTGTGCAGTGGAGACATCTGTATCTTTTCTGATCTTTTTATCTGTTTCCACTAGAAACCGATGGTTTTCTGGTAAAACTATTTAAAAATAAACACTGCCTATAGATGACTCCGTTAATATCATCTGTAAAGACGCTTATAAAATCTCCTGCTTTATGGGAAATTGTTTTATTTGCAAGCATTTGGCATTTTCACGTGTAAATGTTGCCGCCGCTTTCCTGGGCATCTAATTTGTGATTAAAATCAACTTCTTTGCCCACTTCTTCAAATGTCTGTTGGATTTATGTGTTTAAATATAAATATATAGTCTCTATAGTTTCTGCACCCTTTAATCCACTCAAATAATGTATGTCAGTAATTACGTGTTTAAACAGTGACTTTTGTGACTTCCGGCAGATTTACAGTGTTTGTGTAAACAGTCCTACGGAAGTACCACAAGTAAAACAAATATAGACTTCATTAGAATATTATTTATCAACCTAAAGTATATTTTCGCGCCGAGGTGTCAAAGTGTTGCAAACCCAAGATTTGCTCCGAACCAATTTTGGTATGTGGTGTAATTGTCATTTTACATCTCTGAGGTGAGAATATAACAGTAGTGGAGCTGCAAATACGACCTTATAGTTTAATATTAATCATTAAAAAAAAAAGTATTTCTTGGTTTTTTGAGTGACACCGGCTCTGAATGTTACAATCTGGTTTCAATAATGCAAGACAACTTTTAACATCTGAAGGTGAATAACACACATTCTCTCTTCTTTGACACTGTGGTTAATGTGGGCTTTGACGAATGCTGCGTTCTTGTAAAGAGTCATTATAGTACGTGATTCAGAGAGCTCTCACATACACCGAGACAAAAAAATGAACAAAACATAAAAAAACCTATACGTGCCTTTATTTTTTTTCCATACAAGAGATCGTCTGTAGATCAGGTTGACACGGACAGTGGGAGGCAATGAGGAAATTGAAACTAGACTGATGTCTTTCCAGGAAGTCAAACTGATTAATGGAGTGTGAAACAAGCGTTTGGTAACGAGGTCAAGCATGCACCTATTAGATTTGTGAAGGTTTGAAGAAAGTTGGATGTTGTATTGCTGAGACCAAGAGGCTGGACTTTGCTTATACTCTCTGCATGTCTCTGCTTGAGGCAGATTGCTGTAAGCTATATTTGTTTGGTTAAATAGCTCAAAATGTGTGCATTTCTTGAGGCGATAGTCCCCAACTTCCTCATGGGAAGCTGGATTGTCGGCTGCTAGGGGTCAGCGTCGGGTAGGGTGGGATAGGTGTTGAGGCGTCTAAAGATAAGACGGATCAGTGTCGGGTCACAACTTTAATCCAGCTGCTCCTCAACGTGAATTCTCTGCCTGTGGTTAAAAGTGAACAATCACAAAGCGGCGCTGCCAGAGCTGTAAAGTGTCCAATAAACAGAAGCACACAGGATGTAAGGAGAGATGGCAGAAGGGGCAGCAGGGGTGTAGATGTCACACTCTCCTGATACAGCCTGAAGCTCAGCTATCGTTAAAGCTGGCACAGACGTAAGCATGCACACAATGAACATCAGCCAGACTTGGACAGACACATCAAACTGACACAGGGTGAGACCATAGTGTTCCTCTAGTGTGTGTGGGTGTGTGTTGTGGGGGTTATGGTGCTTACGACCCCCCCACCAAAAAGACTTCAAAGAGGCCTTTGACTTTAAGATTTGTGTTTTTTTTGTATCTCATAAATGAAAATTTGGAGATTTGGTCAATTTTGCTGTATTTTATTATTTTTTTAATCGTGACACTTTGAGTTACTATCGGTTTAAAACAAACAAAAAAAGATCAGTCACCTTTTCTAGGACCGTTGGCTGCAAATTGTTGCCTCCCTTGTGGTCAAACTTTAACACACCAGCAAGAAAACAATGCTTTGATCGGGACACACTCTTCGGCTCACCATTTCACTCTCCTCCCTAGTTGTTTATTACTGGCTGCAGCTGGAGCACCTCCAGTTGCTCAGGCCTTCACTCCACCGAGGAAAAGCTGACAAAATTCCCCTTCACAGAGCCGACTTCACCAACCTAAAGTTAAAACCAGATACGTTTATACACCATATATGTAAAAAAACATAGTTTTCCTCCCCTGCTGCCAATAAATGAGACCAAATATTTTTTTAAAGTACGTATTACTGAAGTACTAACTGTGAAATACCACAATAAAGTTTAAACTTACCCCAGATTGCTTCATATTCTAAAGTTTCAAAAGGTTTTGGTTTGATCAGAACGCTTTTTTAAATGTGAAACAGTTTTGGTACGGCTTCGTTGGCTTATCATTGTAGTTTACTGAAAGTTTGACTCATACCTCTTTGCTGTAACTAACTCCATTTTTTTTTTGCCAGCTCAAACACCTGTTCAGTTCTTTTATAAACTGAAATTAGGACTTTTATATCCTTAAGACTTTGGTCCACTTGTGACTATGATTCAACTTGCTGCCTGATCTCTTGAAATGTCTTAATATTTCCACATATTAACAAAAGAACATTATACGCTTAGGCATCCGAAAATTGTACCAAAGACCGTAGCAGATTTGTGGAAGTCCACCATCTCTTCCTGATATAGTGTCTCAGGAAAACGGAGGGTTTAAAATAACTAGACGTGTTTTTCTGCAACATTTGTTTAAAACAACCTAATCCGTGTGACGGCATCAAGTCTATGACATCCTCATCTAGGCTTTCCCAAATCGGTTAAAACCAAACATATGCTTGTTCCTTATTTTTTGCGATTACAAATTAGAAAACGTTTTGGTAGTTGCAAATGACCTAAAACCTGAAAGAGTTCATCTGACTTATTTTCAGAAATGTAGTGCTTTCATCTAGCATCCTTATGAAAACAAAAGTATGTTTACTGCGGTACTGATGGAACGCTCTACCCTGTTGTTTTACCTTCTCCTTCGGTTTCTCATGACTTTTTCACACACTCCGTTGCAGGCCTCTTTGCAGTACATTTCCTGACTTTTGGCCTATAAATTATTATGTACGACTGCAGTGATAACTTAGAGAGAGGAACATGCTCTTTCAGCAAACGCAGTAGTTGAAGACAGTAGCGCCGAAACAAACATGACTTTAATATTCGTCTTTCATGTCCCAACAAGTAAAAGCGATTTGGAAAAAAAAAATGTTGGTGCGCTGAGCAAAGTTATCAGTGGTACTTAATTCGTGCACAATTTTTTTGACTAATAAAATGAATGTGACTGTTTGCACAAGTTTTCCCTCGTCTCGTGTCTTGTGAGTCATCTCAGAGTCCTGTTGTGCTTCATGCATTAAAAAATAACACGTTTATATCAGAGACGGTAAGCCAAGTGGAGCGCTTGCCAAAACTTAAGTAACTTTCAGATCTTTTTGTCTTTATTTACTAGCCTGCTGCTGCAAATAAGAGCCTTCGGATACGCTCGCATCAGTTTCTCCAACGGTGATGACATTGTGAATTGTTGCGTTGGGTTCTAACTTTCGACAGCATTTGGAGTTCTGAAGCAAACATAGATGGTTTTGAAAGAATGGTAACTTTCCTTATACTTTGAGTAATAGAAAAGCTAAAAAACACACACACATTCTGACCAAAACCCAATAGTACTGGTGAAAATTGGTTTAATAGAGACTAATTAAAGAAACTATAGAAATTGTATGTTGAGTTCTTACTTAACATCGAAGGTGGATCTAAACATTGCCAGATTCCACAAGTTTAAACAAGTTCTCGCAACCCATCCCACATACACTACAGGGCCTTAATTTAATACTAAACAATACCCATCCCACTAACAGGGGAGCTGTCAGTTTTTCCCCCAAGATCAAATCCATTAGCCAAGCAGACTTGAGTTTAACGCCCTTAAACAGACTCCTGCCCAAACACACCTGAATGCGGTCTAGCATCAACAGATCTGACGTGTCTATGAGCAAGGCTTGCAAAAAAAATAAATAATCATGACTCTGAGCTCATGCTGGTGCTTGCCAACAGGTCTGGTTCTGCTTGCTGATTTGTGACTCATGCCATTAGAGTCTTCCGAGTGTGTAGAGTGGAAAAACAGCTCGCTTCGTCGTTATCTGACATAAAGGCATGTGTGATAAAGGCAACATCTTTGTGACAAAGTGAAAGCTTTTACTCCCCCTTCTGCCGAAATGAATGCTGGGAAACACAAAGTCGTAGAGATCCATGTATCCACTCATAAAACGTTGAAATTGCCAACACTGTGGTTGCAGCGGAGAGACGCTTCATAAAAACTGAGGGATATCGCCGCTGGATAAGAAAACAAAACTGTGGCTTTAATTAACAGTTCACACGAATCCCTCTGTGACGGGCAGTAATCTAAGTAACCTAAAACAGACTGGATTTAAATTACTGGACTAAACAAGCAGCAGGGCCACAGTTTCTTGCTAACTTTAAACATTAATCTAAGTGTCAACTATTTATCTGATACTACTACTAACACAACAGAAGGTATAAGTCAAATTCCAGTTTAGGATCATTAACGGAGTACGCGAGTGTTTTCAGAAAAGTGTTCAGCTGGTTAAATTGTTTAACTCAAAATTAACAAACGACTAAATCTTGGTTTCGAGTCTCTCAGTTAAGTCTGTATATTGTAAGCTTTTTTTTACTTTGATAATCTTACCAAAACAATTCCGACACAGATTCATAATTCAGCACAGTTTATAAAAGGAAATGATACATTGTTCATTAAAGTCGGAAGGCTCATTTTGAGGCAAATGGACCTCATGAAACATAGCTCTTATTGCAACTTCAGTTCTGCACCCTAAAAAAGCTTTGTGCTGTACAGTTCTCTCTTCCACAAGTCACAAACCCACTCCTGCGATAGTTCCCTGCAGAGAAACATCATCCTTTTCCGTTTTCCCCTTTAGAGCTCCACTCACTTTTTTGTGACTTCTTCTGTGTAGCCAAATTTAGCAGATGAGAACTTCCTCACCATTTTACCGCAACCTCCGAAGGGTCTCAGTTTCCTTTTGACTCAGTCGCAGTGCGCTCAGGTCTTCACAGACCCCGTATTCCTCACCGCACTGATGTCAAAGTTAAGCTCCTTCAATCGGTCTTCCAGCTTCATATATCTGTTTGTGTTTGTGCACAAGCTCATGTTGTCTTTGGGGGTTTGTATCACTGCACAAAAGTTGTGCTATAGTCTGAACAGCTTTTCCTCTTACACTTGCAGCAGTTAGGCAAACAATGAAGTGCATAACTCAAACCTCCTGCAGGCTCATGTTGCAGTAATGACACATATAATGTAGGAGAACGGAGTTGCAAAAAGTAGGCTGGTGAAATGTTCCATTACACAACACAGCTTGCTTATGCAACCCTTATTTTACAATAGTAGTAAAAAAAGATTTTATTGATCCGCCTGTGTTTAGGCCCAAAAGATGGGTGTGAGCGCAGTGTTGTAGCCTAACCCGGAACAGTGTCACAAGCTTGTTACTGCATGCCCATCACATGGCAGGTGAGCTGATTAATCCAGAAGGTTAGGCTCACATGTCAGTAACAAGCTTAACGCACATCTGGGTTGAGTGCCATCGAGGCTAATGGCTGTGAAAGGAACTCTCAGCTCTGCTCTCATGATGAGCACATAAACAGAGAACATCCGTAAACAGTTTGGAGGACTCTTTTAGACTTTGCTCCAGAAGGGTGGGGAAAGGCAGAAAGCAGACCAAGACATAGGGCCAAAAGAATGAAGCACTGCAGCTGATATTCCCCTCAATGGTGACCCAGTCGGGGAGGAGCAACATCAAGCTGCCTGTACTTTCCTCTGGGACCCGCTGCCTGTACAAACAAACCGACCCCAGGCCTCTGGTCTAATGGGAACCAGGCCTGCTCAAGGACCGTATCTTCTTGTTCTCCTTCCCCTCCTCTGCTCTCCATATGACCAGTGTTCTGTTGACTCACAATCCAGCTGAAGGACGCACTTCAATTATCCCAAACAGACCTGAAAATGTTCCCCCCTTTCCTTTCACAGAGTTTTCCCACATAGCAACAGTTCACGGCGTTCCAGGTTTCTACATCAGCGCTGACCTTCTTGACCCTTCGGGCGAGCAGACTCCAGCGACCTGCACTTATCTCCGCACACTCACATGCTTCCTCTATCACTCCACCTCTTTCTCTCAATCTATAGATTACGGAACACTGCGATTCTCATGCCAGTATACGCAAGCTTTTCTCTCCTAGTCAAACAGTGCCTGTCAAATAAGAGCAACGTCCATTCTGTTGAAGGCATAATTACATTTTCTCCAAATGACACAAGCTTGGTGTGCAGGCAGTTATCTAGCGGGTTCTGTGTGGGCGCAGGACATCCCTGTATGCAAAGTATGAATGTTCTCATTGTGAGGGTTCAAAGTTTATCAGTGAATGTCCTCCCAGTCTCACTGCTGTCTTCATCTGAATGTTCTGTTTCACCAAAGTATGAATATTGGCACTGAGTCAGGGCTAGAGAAGAAAAACGGTCCTTGAAACACATAGAGCATCCAGATTTGATCCACAAAGAAAGCAGAGAGGGCTGACTGTGACGTGACCCGGTGACAGCAAGCCTTGTGGGCTACTGGTGCTGTTAAAATTGCAGGATCTTATCAGTGTGTTCCTGTTTGTGAATGATAATATATATATATATATATATATATATATATATATATATATATATAAGCACATGCTAACTCTTCCTTTTCCTTTTTCTCTTGTATTGCGCTGAAACGTTTTCTAAAGCTGAAGCGCAATGTTTGTGCATGTAGAATCAGTAATCAGGTCACTGACGCCAAGTGCTTGGAATTGTGGCAGATTTATTGACGAGAATGGACTGTGTCCAAAGAGCTGGAAAGAATTCACAAACACTGGATATGACTGTTCAGCTCTGTGTCCTTCCCACACATCTGGGTACAAACCCATCAATGTTCCCATAGGAGAAGAACCGTGATGAACCAAGTTGCGCTGATGCCCGTTTTACAGTAATTTCACACGCCTTTGGACATATTCAAAGAGACTGCTTAGATTGCATTTTTTTGCCTGGTTTTGTGAGCTTCTGCATGGATCCACTGAAAGTCTTTTTTTTGTTTTTTTGTTGGAGTATTGGCAGTTTACCTCTCCGGGTTTTGCAAGCCCAGAGTTGCAAAGTGGCTATATGGAACTAGACTGCTGTTCTGCTCCATCAGCAGAAAGATGCAAAAAAAAACTGTTGCAACTTACCCACCGCTGATTCCACAAAAGAGGTTATGAGTACAGGATTATGTACAGGATGTGAAACAAATGAGTACAACAACCCCATTTCCACAAAACGAAAGTTGTCTAAAATACAATTATCCTCAAACTATAATTTTTGTGTTCTCTTCTATAACAGAAACATACATTTTTCAAAACATTCCCTCTTTTGTAGTTAGGACATTGAAATCAACAGTGTTTTGATTCCAGGAACACACTCGTAAATATGGAGTTTGGGGAGCAGCGTCACGTTGCATCATCTTCCCCCCTAGTCACACGTCTGAACTGCTTGTGAAGAGAACGAATAAAAACTAATGTCTGATTTTCCTATTGATGATGTGCAGAATATTTACTGCAAACGACATTGAAGGAAGCCATAGAAGGGCCATGCTGTTCAAAATCATGCCAAATGAAGTCTGACAAATAATACAATTTCCCTTGGAAACAGATAACATCTAGCTTAGGTAATTTCTGTTTATAAAGAAATATGTATAACATTCCCAGACTGAAATCGAAGAACCAAAAACTTTAGCTGACACAGGTTAATTAAGATGAATTGTTTTTATAGAAGAAAAACAAAAAATTGACACAGCTTGTGGTCATTGGACTGAACCAGGGTCTTCACCGTAGAGAAAGACAGATCAGAGCGTTTAGGCCAAAAGCAGGAATCAGAAAACAGAATCCGGGTCAATGTCTTGAACAATGGAAGCTCGTGAGGCATCCAGTAAGGGCAAGGCAGGAGACATCCAGGAGACATAAACAAGGTCAAGAATGTCATTTCAGGAAAAGAAGGCTGTAAAACTACTCATTGTATGGCTTTTAAATAACTGGTTTGAGAGCTTCCTAAATAGGGCCGAGCGCAGGTGGACTACATGTGCACTGATCAGAACAGAGGCAGAGCCGTACAGGTGGAATTAGGGGAACAATCAGAGCTGTGAGAAGAAAGCGGAGGAGCAAACAAGTCAGTCCCTTTTCCAGAAACATAACAGTAAGTGGATCTGCACACAGAGTACTTTCCCTCATCCAAAACCTGTCTTTTCAATCAACACTAATGCTTTTACTAGTGAGTTTGACTACATCTCAAGTGTTCTTTCCTGCGTGTGAGCTAAAAATCTCGTTTTTTACTTCACACGACTTTTAAAGTTGAGGGTTAAAGAACGTTTTTGTTGGAGTTGGAAAAATGTGATCTTCAGTGCAGGTTAATGGTTCATGATTTATTAACCCTGATTAATGATTTGCTAATAAACCTCTCTTCTCAACAGATTTGCTAAAACTTACTCCGTGCACATTTCTCGTTTTTTAAGCATAGTCAACATAGTTTTTTATTGTTCTCTGGTCGGGACCACTCTACCAGCTTAATGTCAACCTTTTTCAGCTCCATAACTTTAATGTTCAGATAAACTGTAAAAAAATAAATAAAAATCTGTTTACTGCTTCCAACATTTGAAACAAAAATGTTATAAATTTGCAGCCATCATCATAGATTGTCTGAATGACTTCTGAAGACAATGACTTCTTGTGGCTGCTAGTGTATTGCTCAATGTGGCAACAACTACATTTTACAACAGGGAAATGAACACAAAGTGGCCAGATAACGGATCTCGTGGTTTTTCTAGCTTCTTTTTAGTCGTGTCCATCATCTGTCTCTAGTTTGTCCATCTTTTAAATGCAAAATAATTGTGTTTTTTCAACGGAAATTATGCTACTGTATATCATAAAAAATGTGTCCAGGCTCTTTTGTAAACCTCATCTTCTGGATTATGACTCTCCAAGGTCCGTAAAACATGGTGGACAATTTGAAATCTAAACCACTCTATTGCACTTCTGTGTTTGGGGTTGGCCTCTTACTAAAAGCTAAACTGTTTTTCCTGATCTTTATTGTTCTGTTTTGGAAATAATCCACTGATACTTCTTTAAGGTATTACCATCTTCCATGTCCCTGCTCACTTTGCTTGGTTAATTATTATGTGCACTGTTTGTTTTTGTCTCAGTTTCGCCTATTACGCAGAACTTTCGATCTTAACTTATCCTACCAGAACAATGTCTTTTAAATGTTTGCTCTGTCACCACACAGCAAAAATGTAAACGACAAAAAGCATTTCTTCTTGCCTGGAAAGGCTTTCTTTCTTTCTTTTTTTTTAAAAACAAAAAACAGATTTATGGAGCACACTGCCATTACTTCTGCTGTCAACAGTTATGGATCAGCCCAACTCCACCAAAGGTATCAAAAAGGTGTATCATGGATTGGTCAATCATGAGGGTTGTTGCTTTCTAAAATATGTCTGCTTCTCCACAACACCAGCACATTGTTGTGTTTTTTTTATTTTTGGTCTCTTTATAACAGTTTTTGTTCATATTGGTTGGTCTACGTTATGAGTGTTATTCAAGGTGTATCAGACTAAATGAGACTGAAAACATTGCCAACTCTTTGTTGATCTGTTAAATGAAATCCCCTCTAAAAATATCCATTAATGTTTTTACGATGCTAATAAATGTGAACGGCTGAATATTTATATTTTGTAATTTCTCTTTTGCTTTGTCCCACCTTTTTATGTGGGTTCTTCCCATCAGTGTTTTGAAATCCAAGTCCTTGGGGCAATCTGTCCTGCTCCAACACATCTAAATCAAAGGAATATATTATATCAGCCCACAGTAATCACGTTTTACAAAAGCCTGTTAATGGTGCCATCATGCGAAACCAGGCATGTTGAAGCACAGAAACGAATCAAAACTTGCAGATATGGCTGGAAACGCGATTTAGAAACCATAAATACTTATTATACTCCAAATACCATGGAACTGATTGGGGTTGACCGAAAACTGTCTTCTTTGAACTTGTTTGTGCTAAAAAGGCTCAAAGGAATTATAGATTAAAGCTGTTGAAGCACAGTCTGCCGACTTCTGTAGGAGTAGTGGTTGTCCAAAACAAAATTAATTGGACTGCCTTTAGATTTGGTCAGAGCGCAATTTTGCAGTGGCATCAAGTTGATAAGCCTGCGTAAGTTTACAGCGTTTAGAGTCGGACCAACTTTCTCAAAATCCTGTTGATATCAAAGGAAAGTGTTACTGTAACAGGGATCTTGACTCATCAGACCACATGGTCTGAATACACATAAAACTCTCGATTATTTTTCCCAAAACACTTTTTGTCTATGGAGATTAAAGTTTCCCTATATCTTTACCGTTTTTAAGTGCTGGAAAGCTTACTTTAAGTCAATAACGTGACCCTTCTGAAACAGATTAACATCTTTTTCCAAGTCCCCAGAATTATGTCCTTCAATAAAGTGTTTTAAGAAATATCCCCCTGCATCATTTAGGGTTAAATAACTTGTTGCCATCTTTAGAATTGCTATCCATGCAGTAATTGTCCAATCAGTGGGTTGGACCTATTTGCTTTCTTAAGTCAAGGTGGCGACTTTGACGAAAAGAAGAAAACAAAAACCACAGCATTGTTTATCTGACTTAATTTGGGAACGAATGAGCTTGCATGACACAGCCTCAGTGGATATACAACGATCTCCGATTGAGCTGCTTTTAATATGTACTCGCTTTGCTCACAGCTGAGAGGGATATAATGGAAGTGCTCAATAAGGCAAAATTAACAAGGAAATTTACAGGAACAAATCCATTGTTTCTCTTAAATCATCATAGAGATATTTTTTCACTTGTTCGTGAGTTTGTGTTTGTTCACTCGTTGCGCAACTTCTTTTCTTTTTCTTTTTTTTGTTTAGTTATTCTGATCCTCTTAGTTAAACACGCTTAAATCTTACAACACAACCACAAGATATAACATGTGGTGTCTCTTTGATGAGAAGTCCAGATGGGTGTGTCCAATGAAGAGTCATGTCTGTGTTGTTGTAGATTTCCAATGATCACATTTGTTGCAACAAAATGGCAGCAGGAAGAGACTGACAAACAGTCGAGGTCATTGACCCATTTCATGGCAACCCCCCCCCCCCAAAAAAACCCCTCTAATTAATGATCATTGCATCACGAAGGACATCTGATAAGAAAACACAGCTGTGCTCAGCTGTTGATGTTAAACCAATTTGTCGATCTTTAATAGTTAAACATACACAATACCATTTGTCAAAATCTACTTCCCTTTTCTCTCCTTTATTTGCTAATTTTGGTCTTTTCCTTCTTATTGTTCCAGTGCCACATTGAAGCCCTATTGGATCACAGGATATAGGGACCCCTTAATTTAGCTCGTCATTCACAGGTCTTATTCTCCAGCTTACGTCAAACTCTATTGCCTTGCGATGACAGAGATGATGTGTCGTGCTCTGATAGTGAGAAACTGTTTCGTGTAGGGACTCCACACCCCCGTAGTCCCACTAACATTATCCTGACCTGAATAAAATACATCGAGATGTGTGGGATTGGTCTCACAGGAGGAACTGGAACCCTTTTGACTTCCTGCCTGATGGTGAGGTCACTGGTCTCAATGGAGATTGTCTGTGAAATGCCTGCTTAACAACAACAAAGTTACGGCCGGGGCATTGGGGGAGAAGGAGAGGAGGGACGCAAAGAGTGGGCAGGGAGTGGGCAGGGAGCAAAGAGTGGGCAGATTAGAGGTTAATCTAGAGGTGGAGGAGGGTAGAGAGAGAAGGTTGTCCAGGGCCTCATCTCTTGTGAGCCTGAGGCTCATAATGTATGTGCGTCTTCAAGACAAAATTCAATTCTCAGTTTTAAAAACAGGGTAATCGTGAGCTTTATTCAGTTTAAATGTGTTCAATAAATTGCTTTGTTTTTACCTATTTCATAAGTTCTATGTCGCCCCACAGAAGTAATCACCTTTTCGCAGATTGTATTACAAGTCTGTGAACTGAAACCTTGACTATTCTTCCTCGGAAAATAGTTCAAGTTCAGTCCCATCACATGGCGAGTGTCTCTCAAAATAAATCTTCAAGTCTGTGAAAAAACTGTAAACTGGGTTTGTTGTGGCTTACAAAAGTATTTATGCCCCTTGAACCTGTTCCATACTTTGTCAAAATTACAACCGCAACATAATCACTTTTAATTAAGGTTTTATGCGAGACATCAACAAAGCGTGGTTCACCGTTGCAAAGTGGAAAAAAAATCCTACTTGTTTAAATTTTTTTTTTAAAGAAGAGTGAAAACCGCAGTGTGTCAATACCTTGTGGAACCACCTTTAGCTACAGTTACAGCTGCAAGTCTTTTAGGGTTCGTCTTGACCAGAGTTGCATTTAGAGATTTAAGTTTTTTGCCCATTCTTCTGTCAAAGCAGCTCAAGCTCAGTCAAATCAGAGGAAGAGCAATTTAGATCTTGTTACAGATTCCCAATTGGGTATAGGTCTGGACTTTGACTGGGCCATTCTAACACATGGATATGTTCTGTTTCAAATCACTGTAGCTCTGGCTTTGTGTTTAGTGTTGTTGTCCAGCAGGTTTTCTTCCTGGATTGCCCTGTATCCTGGATTGCTCCACCCATCTTCCCATCAACTCTGACCAATTTACCTGTCCCTGCTGAGAAGGAACACTCCCAGAGCATGATCCACCACCACCACATTTTGACAGTGGGATGGTGTGTTCAGAGTTATGTGCAGTGTTAGTTATTTTTTTTTTGCAACACAGCCTTGTGCATTTTGGATAGAAAGTTTAGTTTTGGCTTTCTTCTTGCCACTTCTCCATGATCCCTACATTCATCCATAGTCACTAAGAACCTTTTGTCTGCATCTGTGATCAGTGCTCACCTTATTTGACCTATAAGTTTAGGTGAAAAGCCTTGTCCTGTCAGTTGAACCATACTCTTTTCATTTCTGGATCATGGATTAAACAGTGACCTAGCAGAAGATCAAAGCTTGTGGGAATGTTTTTACAAGCCTAAGCCTGCTTAAAAACCTCACCAAAACTTTATTACTGACTTCTCTTTTGTGTTCTCTGTTGTGGGTGAATTAAATACTTGTGCATGCTGCACTTTTCAGTTTATTATTTGTAAACAAAAAAAAAAAAAAAAAAGTTTGAAATTGTATATAATTTTCTTTCAGCTTCAAAATTGTACTCCCCTCACGTAAACTTCCAATTAGGTATAAGCATTTTTGTGGTTGCAATGTGACAAACTTTTCGAAGGGTATGAATACTTTTGCAAGCCACCGTGTGTCTTGATTTTAGAAAGGCTAATGCACATTCCGCTGTACATCAGGTTGCGTGTTAAATGTTCATGCTGAACGGGGAACCTCTGCCCCAGTTTCAAGTCTTCGTATTTGGTCAATATTCAAGGATTCTCATGTATTTCAATCCATTCATTTTTCCATTAATTGTGACCAGCTCTCCTGTCCGTACTGAAGAAGAGCTCCACAACATGATCCTGGCACCATTTTGAAAATGGGAATGGTGCATTGTAATTGATATGTGGCTTTTTGTTTATCACTTCATCAGAGTTAACAGAGGGCCTCTTGGCTTCTTCTCCGATTGATACTCTCCTTGTGGAGAGTGAGTTTAGATGAGGGGCCACATCCTGGTAGGGTTGCAGTAATGTCATAATCGTTCTGTTTGAAATGATGGAGTGAACAGAGCACAGCAAAATGTTGAGTGCCTAAGATATTGTTTTATAACCTGTCCTGTTTCACAACCTTCAAACTTGTTCACAACATCACAACACTGACCTACATGTGGTATTCCTTGGTCTTCGTAAATCTGCTTTTTCACCAGTGCTCCCCTCAAAAAAAAACACTTAGGCCCTCCTGGGACAGCTGGTTTTACACTCAGATATGGCTGTGTTCACTAATTAGGTAGCATGTATTTTATTCAGATGTATAAGAGGATATAGAGGTTATGCAAATAACAAGATGGCCTTCAGGCCTAAATGACACTTTTATCACAAAAGAGTTCAAGAGAGCAGGAACATTTCGGCA
Source organism: Orestias chungarensis (assembly GCA_032876305.1). Taxonomy (NCBI): domain Eukaryota; kingdom Metazoa; phylum Chordata; class Actinopteri; order Cyprinodontiformes; family Cyprinodontidae; genus Orestias; species Orestias chungarensis. The sequence goes on along the minus strand of JAVLVB010000575.1, from coordinate 40,661 downwards.
TCACATGCTGCACAATTGCAGCTTGCCTACTTCTTGCTCTCCACCAACTACTGTCAAAACAGGCCTGATTGAAGAAAGTGCTGCGTTCGGTGCGCATGAAGGTCAGGTTAACCCTGAGGAAACCACTGCTTGGTACGCAGCGTGACCTGAACTGCTGTGAGTTAAAAGAGGGGGAGCACTTTAAAAGCACCTCCAACCCTTAAGGTACAGTTAGGGGGAAGGAAGGGAGGGGCAGGATGGTGATATTATACACAAAGCCATCTTGTTTCAGACTGGGATTGGATGGAAATGCTCGGTTGCCAAGAACCTCTACATCCTGCCGTCCAGCGAAATAGCCAATCTTCAAACAAGTTGTGTGAACAAAGACCCATACAGTACTGTGTACATTCCTCTAAAACGCTCACACAGAGGAACATATAGTTATTTGTCTTGGATCAGCTTATTTACAGTTTGTGATGCCACCCTCATTGAGTTTCTTAAGAAGTCGTGGTTTTTATCATCTTACACAACAACGCATTTAAGCAATTCTGATGCAGTTTGTTTTCAGCGCACACACTAGTACAAACTTACACACAGTCCCCCGTCACCGTGTCCCTACATTTCACCCGAGGGCAGCAACAACATAATGTGTTCCAGATGTTGGGATGCTGTACTCTCCAGCAGACCTTGGAAGTCAGTGGTGTTAATGGTGCCCAAGAGGCCTTTGATGGGGGAAGGGAGGGTAGGTCACAGGCCCCTTTCAAGCTCCTACAGAGCCCACAAAAAGGAGCTAGAGATGCTTTCCCTTTCACAGGGTAATCACTGATCCATCCTGTATTTGCATGGATCAGCAGGGATTCACACAATTGCTGCACAAGGAACTTGGGTGGGGTTTAGAGGGGCATCCTGGTAACATTGGAGGAAGCAGGGCGTGCTAACAAACAGAATAACAAAGTATTCCACAGCTGTTCTGCGTGCAAATGGCAAATGGGGGTAAATAGTATTGAGTTTCATTTGTCTGCATCCTTGGGTTGGGCTTTTGGGTATCTTGTATCATTAACATGTTTCAATTCTGACCTCTTTCTCGGTTCAATTCATTGTATTTTAATGTTTCTTGCTCTTTTTCAATAAATGACAGTTTTAGAATAACACTTCAAGTCAAAAAGTGACTTTTTGACTCCATTTTGACCAATAAATCAACTTAAACGTAAAAAAAACAAGTCTCTTCAGTGAATATACAAGAAAATACTACAAATCAAAATGTTCCTTAAGTTTGAAAGATACCAGTTAGAAGTCATTTTCATTTCCAGGGTCAGACAAAAAGCCACAAAGTCAGACGACCAAAAGTTTTTATTTGCTGGGGGCTCCGCAGAGGCCACATGTGGGCAAAAGAACAAAATCCAGAGAAGGGAGAGAGAGAGCTGGAAAAGTTTAAAGCTTTCTGTGAGAAAGCGTCCATCTGCAGCACACATTGGATAAAATCCAAAGCAAACAGGTTAAAATTAAACCACAAAAAGGCGGCCAATCTGTATGTTTAAAGTTCCAGCAAACTCTGGATTACCTTGTTACCATTTAAAAGGCCTAAGAAATTGTCAGCTTTGTGGTCTATCCCACCACAATTCAACCAATAATCAATGTACTGTAGTAGCTTCACCTGTGGCTAAGGCGCAACTGGTCACCACAAAATGAGACAAGATAGCAAATAAAACTGCGTACAACCCCGCAATCCGTGGGGATGTAAAAGGAAAACCATTTTCCTTTAAAGAAATGTCTGAAATTCAAATATTTGTTTTACTGACATCACAAACCCACACATTAAAAGCTTTAGATAGAAATGTGATCCCAACATTTGGTCTGAGCTGTATGTTTCGTTACAAACCAAATAGTAAAGCTGAGCCAAATCAGAGAGAAATTTGAAGTAATGCTTCATGTTAGCAAAGTGTTTTTTTATTTTTATTTTAGACAAGGCCACACCAAATTTGCTGAGCCGTCTTTTGATGGTGAGACCTGAGTAACACACAAACCTCTGAACTACATTTCCTGTCAAATGTATGTCTCAGGTTCATTTGTATTTTTAGCTGTTCAGACTTATGCAACTATTTGTATCACTTTGAAGTCACTAAATGCACCATAGATCATTACAAATGGTACTAAAATCCCAGTTTTTAAACCATTACGCTTTAACCCTGTTGATTGAGCTCAGGAAAAAGCCACAGAGGTAACGACTGTTCGAGCTGTGGTTTGCTACTGCTGAGAAAAAAAAAACGAGATCTGTATTTTGCACAAGCTCCTTGCTGGGTTCTAACCAAAACTCGCAGGTTTGTGCAAAGTCAAAGAGCAACTTCTCTGATTGGGTTTGCTTTGGAGTAGCTGCCATTAAGTACAAGGCTGCCATCTAGTGGCCAATCATAAGATTTTTGTTTCCCCCTCACCGTTTCAATGCAGGTAAAACCTGCGAGGAGTCAGTGATGTTGGGGCTGTTATAAGTTACTTACTGTTATAAGTTGTTGTTAGTAAATCTGTCACGTGGTGCATAAAAAACAGATGGGGCTTTGATTTTTTTCAGGTTGAAATTTTTTATGAGCGCACATAGTACAGTCAGACCCAAGGAGGAGTCAAAGATCGGGAGTGTTTGGTAACTTTTCTGCAGCTGTTTCTGTAGTTAAGCCCTAAGTAAAAAAAAAAAAGAAGAAAATGAAATCATCCCCTTGCCTTTCTGTCTTCCACGGATATGCTTGACTTTGTGGGCTGTTGTTTGAGAAAGAAAGAAAGAAAGAAAGAAAGAAAGAAAGAAAGAAAGAAAGAAAGAAACATATACATATATATGTATGAAGCTAGATGACTTCTAAAAATCTGGCTGAACTTTTGTCTTTCTCGTTTCTCTATTCCGCCTACCTAAATGTTTCCATATCCTGTCAGTCAAGCTTTGTCTTGCAGATTAATTACCCTCTCCTGCAGACCTTCAAGATCAGATGATGCAGTTAGGGAGGGAGGAAGAGGAGATTTGCAACCTGATGTCAGACTATATAACTTCCTTTTTTCCCCCCAGCTGAAACAAAGAGCATGAAAAATCTAACGTCTGTGCAAAGAAAAAAAAAAGTGTGACCTGATCCACCTTTTTTTTGTGTCTCAGGATCTGGAAATTTGTTTTTAATTTTCTGCTATCCTGAGAGGTTAAAGAGCTCGCTACCCACTGGGGAAAAGTGGGGGCCTGGAACAGGCAGAGTGTTCTTGGAGTGAACTCATGACTCAGTGGGACTACAGGGAGACTCTGTACTTAAAGCAACATGACCAAACAATGAATTTTACCATGAAAAGAGGACTTCTGTGCCAACTGAGGCAACAACAATGCAGCCATTTCCAAATGAACACATGTGTTGCATTTTAAGGAAAACTGGAGAAACAAGCTGACTAAGTATGCGGGGTAAATGGAGACGCTGGATGAAGGATTAGGGTCAGCAAACACATTACGTTCCCAGCTAACGCAAGCTTATCTGACTGGATGTGTTCGTTTTGTAAAATGAGAGACAGACCAGCAGCATGAATTAGTGTGAATTGATTTGAGAGGGGAAAAAAAAGTAAACTGTGAGTGGTGGGAAAACAAATAAGTATGGAAGAATCTTTGGTATGTGTCAAACAATTTCAATTCGTGTTGACATTGTTTTGGTTTTTTGGTTTTCTTTTGTCACATAGTCAATCAGTCTTTTACTGTTTGGCATCTGATTCCTGTACATACTGGCCCAGAGTGCATAGATTTGATTTCATCACAGTTGATCGAAAAGCAGCCGGATGCGTTTGCATGAAAGGCATGACTGCTAAAACAGATTAGATGCCAGAATAAAGCACAACATCCTATTTAACTAGGATAGTTTTTTTTAATTTATACAGTTTGTTTACAGTAATGGGATCCTGGGTTAAAATATGAAACCTTTCTGAGTGAATTTTGGATGTTTTCTCCAAATTCTCCAGCTTCTGCTCACAGTCCAAAAGCATATACCTTTTTAATTTCAAGATATATCTTTAAATTAAATTACTACAAGACAAAAATGAAACGGGATGAACCATGATCATCAGCTCCTTTTTGAGCCTTGATGGGTATTTTAGTCCATCTCCAGTCAAGCTTTAGGGTAAAAGTAAAAATGTAACATTTTTATCATGATTTTATGCATAAATATTTACCTTTTTATTTTCTGCATTACAATGTTTAAAAAATAAATAAAAACTGTTAAAAGAGAACAATCAGAAATAGTATCACATTCCTTATTTTTTTAATCTTTGTTTGGCTCCGTCCTTGATCAATGATTTACAGATTAAGGTAAACCCAGTCATAGCAGAATGTTAAAACTTTACTGGTGGTTTTGATTCATTCTCCTCTTCAGTAAACCATGCAGCCTTGCTCAATTCATCCCTCTCCAGTCGTATCTTTTATCAGCGCTGATGACCTTGTACTCCAGTGTGGTATGCATGGACTCTAGACCATTTGCTTTAAGTACAATGTAGGGTGCCACGCACTTTGTCTTAACCTCAAATTTAGACATGTTAATCTCAATTTGATCCTAGCAAAAAAGAATGGGGTTTTAAAGATTTCTTTTCTTCCAAAGATCATATTTTTGCATGCTACTAAAAACACAAAAAGGACTAATCACCTACAGTAAAATTGCAGTGCTAAAATGGAATTATGCAGGCATCCTTGCCATAGCACCGATATCTCCATCCAACGCATTTATAGCCAATTCAACGTCTCGAAGCAATAAGAATTAAAGGATTACTTCAAATCTAACTCTGCCGGAATGTTTGCCAGTATGAATCATTTTGTGCTTAACTCTAACTGTTTAGTTACATTTTGTCCGATTATAAGAAGGTTTTCCATAATAAAGCTAAGTTCTTTGTTATAAAACAATAATTTTATTTGTTGCTAAAAAGTGAGCCTACAAAGGATGTAGATGCTAATGGGAATTACCGGAATTTCTAAGAACATTTCCAAGAGGGTCAAGATGAAATCAGAGTAATTTTTGCACAGGAGTATCCTACTATCAACACAATAGGACTAACTGGAAATTAACAGTTTTCCCGGTCATTTTTACAGGACCAGCAACCTCTTGATGGGAATTTCTCAAGCCTGACATGTTGCAAAATCCCTTTTATAAGTTTAGAGGCAGCGTAAGGTCTGCCAGGAAAGTGCAACCAACATATATTCAAATTTAGATCTAACATACATGTTTCTTACGTTTAGCAGCTAATTAAAACAGGAATTCAGAGTGTAATGTTACCATTGGCATTCCTAACCTTTCCTGTTTTGAGAGGAAGATGTATTTTCATTAAAAAGGATCAAGCTGAAGAGTTTCTCCAAACGTCCAGACAATAGTTTCGGTTTTCCTTGCAAACGATAAAGCTAATGGCTTCAGAATGCCAGCAGAGAAACAAAGAATGTGGAAACAGAAGGACCTCTGTTTGCCTCATACATTTTGCATGATCCCATTACAGCTAGCTTTCAGTATATGAACAACACTGACATTGTTACGCATTCAATGTCTCTCCTTTAATCTTTCTTTTACAATTTAGAAGTTGAATGTTGAGTTTCTGCTTAGCTGGCTAAGAAAAGTCTCAGCGAGGGTCTCCGACTCTGGTCCAAGCTTTTCTGGGTGAGAGGACGGGGCCTCTCAAAGCGTTGCGCAACAACTTATTTGTCCCTGTTCGAACCCAATCTGCGTTTGCACTTTTGTCTCAAAAGTGTTTTTCCTTGTGTCTCTATTGTGTGCCTTTCCCAGAAATTTCCTCTTTGTCACAGGATTTTTTTAAACACCGAAAAAGCTTAATCTTTTTAACAAGACCATTGGCAAACTACTTGGTCTATAAAAAGCTTAGAGATAAGAAGTCGGGGCTGCTGACTCAGTAGATTTAAAAGAACTAAAGTGTCCTAACCATCTCATGATTTACTTCCTCGTCCTTGTCCCTTGAGTACTCAGGCAGCAAAGTCAAATCAGAGAAGAACAGAAACCTAGCTTTTCAGACAGGGGGAATTATCCTTATTTTAAAGCAAAGGATGTCTGTGTAAATATAATAAATAATCTTTGTTGAAGTCTTGGTTGCAGAAACCAAAACATCGACGGCAACAACATGACAACTAACCTGCTTTATCCTTGTTAACAAAAGACCAAACCACAATCAGAGTACAACCCTAACAGTTTAAAGCAGGGGAAAGTGAAATCCCCCAGAACTGTGACGTTTTTATTTAAATACATTTATTGAGTATTCATCCAATGTTAGCCTTTTGCATATCCATGGTGATAAAAAGATCTATCTCATTATCAGATGACATGATTTGAGACGTGAGATCAGAGGAACTGAACTACTTTGTATTCTTATGATGTTGCTTCCCAGTTTCTTCCTTAATTATTATTCGTGTGACATTGCACAATGAAAGAGGTAATAAGAGCAGATTGTTTTTGTTTTCCTTAGGCATCCTGGAGCAGAGAGTGGAGATTAGTGCACATGCTTCATTCCTTTGGGACACGACTGGAATCTAAATCTTCATTTCCCCTTTGTGAAGCATTCTGTTTGTCTTTTAAAGACCTGAGGTTGTTTCATAAACTGCCTTCATGTCTTCATTAAAAATATTTAATTACCTTTGCGCTGTGTTCAGGGATTTACTCCTTGTAAACTCCCACCCTCTGTTTTAACTAAAAACACATTTTTTCCTGGGATCTGCACATTCTTTCTGGGGCTGACAGAGCTTTGGGAGTTTACATCTGATGCTTTCCCTTCTTGACATGCTTTTGTTCCACCATTTGTTTAGCTTCATACAGAGAAACCATACTTGGCTTTAATATTAGTATTCCTGCATTTTCTCTGTCAGTACATAGAGGGAAATGTATAATCATTAAAGCAATTGGGAAAGTCCTACTTGGAAACTGAAAGTAAAAATACAACAAGCCAGGATGTGACTCTGAAGGGGAAAGTCCAGTCTTATATGTGTGTTTTACTCCTAATGAGAAACTATGTGTTAAAATATGTCATATGGGATATTTGTAGCAGAATGCAATCAAGACTGTTTCCTCTCTGAATCACGCTTAGAGCACGAAATTGTTCAAAAGATTTCTGTGTAGGAATGACTCAGCATGTGGATGATGAGTGGGAGTTGGAAACAGTTTTCGTGAGAGGCTTAAATTACTTTCAGTGTTCGATAAAGGAAAGATAAAAAAACAAACACATCATAAACAGTCACTTTTTTTAACCAACAATTTAAATATTTAGTGTGATATAACGATGAAACTAATTCAACAATTTAACAATTGTATTCATCAGAAAAGAAACTTAAAGTTAAACATATCACACATGTTTATAAAACATATATATTTTACATAAGTTTATTGCAAATCTAAAGACAATTTGTGTTAATTACAGCTATAGAATATGCCCTGCATAGAGAAACCTGTCCCATTCATTTTTCAGATTTTACTCTCAGATCTCGGTTCTTTTTAATGAATTTCACTTATTTCAAATAGGTTACTGGTTGATCTTAAGAGTTTTTCTTGGCCATCTATTTAGGATCATAGTCTAAAAAGTCTATCCTTGCTTAATGTACAGACTAAAGGAACTACAGAAAGATCTCAATTATCAATTAATATTAAATATACAAGTATCATATCTGGTCATATCTGCAGACTGTATGACTCTTTCTCTTTGATGCACGTTATGGTCTGAATGTGAAGCTCTTACCACCTTGGAGTTCCCACCAGGTGTCTTCCTGGTTCTTCCTGAGAACAATGATGAACAGACTGAACTTATACAATTTTCTAATCATACCGAGCACTCGTAACGCTTTACATAGGGTTAAGGGGCTCGCCCAATTTAGAAAACTTTATTATACAAACATGACCTGTTCATTGGTGAGTATGTTTTGTAACATCTTGAGAAATCTTATCCTTTTGTCCATTGTGTTCTTGTGCAACTTCTTATTAATATTATAATTTTGTGCTGATTACCGGAAGAGAGCATAAATACTTTTTTTGCTTTTTCTGCACATCTTTAATACATACTTCATGTGTGATTTTGCTTTATTATACAACATTGATAGATAAACTACTTTGGTTGTTACCAACATCTGGTCTGAATTTTCTGCCAATAATCCCAACTAGAAATATATTTCATTAAGAGAAATTATGTGCTTATTTGCATGACTGTTTATTGGTTGCTGTATAGTATAAACCCACTGATGTTAGTGAAAACATTAATGGTGCAGTTTAAAATGATAAAAACTGAAGAAAAATAAAATCACATTAGTCACATGACTATAAAAAACAGCATGCAATGTGATTTTTTTAAGTGACAAAAGAAAGGAGTGTAACCTTGTGTGAAACCAAAATTGCATGAAATAAAGCGAACTGGGAAAAAAATACAGCAGCCCCAGGATAGGTCTGACTGACACTGCAGAATCAGGTCAGGCACACTAACCCAAATAAGGCTGCTTCAACACATCTAAATCTCTTCAGAATTAACGACAGGCGACATTTTGACAGTGGTTGGATAAAATGTGGCTAATTTTGCCAGTTTACAGTTTAAAGCTTGTCTGAATCCACACACCAAGACTGCCGAGAGCTTGTTTCACTGCATTTTTAAATATCTCAAACATCTGTAAAAAACAAAAAAAAGGACATCATAGTGCAGATTTAGTCTTATTGACATTAATCTGTAAAAGCTGAAAACAAACCTAAAAATCATGAATCTGTCTCCTTGTTCACACACCAACAACCAACAGTTTGTTCTGTATGTGTGTGTGTGTGTGTCAAGTAAGAGCTGGCTCTATGTTTCCCCACCCTCCCTCTCCTGCTGTGTAAAACCACTGATCTACAAGCAAGTTAGCATGACACTGCCCCACAAGACAAGTAGAGCAGAGGTGGAACAAGCCACAGAAGACCTTATTCCCAGCTGACAAGAAAGCAAATCCAATGACTGAGTGGATACTATTTCTTCAACTGTTTGTTGGGCTGCTTCACATTCCAGGTAGGGTTTTACGTTCAAAGATATATTTTTTTACTTGTTAAAATGTAGTCTATGTAATGCTTGCGTTACAGTGTTAGTTTATTCTGCATAAAGACACAGTCAACGATAAAAAATGTGGTATATGAAACTGAGGGAATCTGCAGAACTAGTTTTTAGCCAGAAGGGAGCAGCATAATGAGACAATGTGGGGGTAAAAAATATCTCAGACTGCACAAAGAAGATAAAGTTTTGTTTCTGACAGTCAAAACTGTTAAGAAAGCTTCACAAGAATGTATAAATATACATAAAAAGCACTGCTTTAAATGGTAAGGATATCTGCAAATATCAGAGGATAATACGTTCAGTAAGTGTTATAAAACGTAACACAACCAAAAGATAAAAGCATCAGGAAAAAGATAACTAATTGTCAGTCTGCTGCACAGAACTTAACAAGGTCGATTTATTGTGTTTGCTTTGCATTATGGTAAACATGATCTTTGCTGTCTCAACGACTGTGGAGCTTTAAGGGATATTGCTTACAAACTATAGATATGTTTTCACTGAAATTACATAATTTTTGACGTTATACAAATCCAGTTATGATGTCACTCTCACTGTTACAGATCTATATGGTTTCCTCATTTTGAACACCTTTTATTTTTTGGTACAGAATACAAAGAGTATGCGCAAAAAAGGCTTACTTTCAATTATTTTTGGACTGTGGCCTTCTAAGAAGACAGTTTTTTTTTTGTGTATCAATATGCTGCTAATCTTTTTGCATATCAAAAAAAAAGTCTGTAAATATATCTAGCAAGGTTTTCTGTAAGCCTCCTATGTGAGGAGACGGCAGAAAACGTAATTGTATTGATACATGGAAAGGAATATTGTAATGGTCTTGAGTTGAGGTTGTTATGTGGGCAGAAACACTATGAGTAGAAGTGTAGAGATGAGTGGTTATACAGAAAATTTGTTTGAAAAAGTGACAAAAAAGGGGCTTGGTATGAGCAGAGCTTACGTAAAACTGTAGTAAAGATTATAGTAGGTGAAAGTGTTGGGGGTGCAGACAGATTGAGTAATGGGATGATGGATCCAGGAAGAAACAAGAAGGAATGTTTCCTTAGAAAAAAGTACAAGAGGGCAGATTAGCTAAAAAGCTACAGCAAAGGGAGACGTATTTTTGGAAAGTTTGGATAAAAACTTATATAGCGCCAATTTACAACAGATGTCGTCTCAAGGCACTTTACAAGAAAATCAAATAAAATCAAAGATTCATCATAAACAAATCAATTTGAAACAGTTTCCAATCTAAGGAACCCCAGCAGATTGCATCGAGTCATTGACTTGCAGCATTCACTCATCTGGAATCAGCAGACAGAAACAATGGCTTGTGTTGTCATTGACTTTACAGCAATTCCTCAAACTGAGCATGCATGTAGCAACAGTGGAGAGGAAAAACTCCCCTTTAACAGCAAGAAACCTCCAGCAGAACCAGGCTCAGTACAAGCAGCCATCTGCCATGACCGACTGGGGGTTTGAAAAGACAGAAAACTAAATTAGAAGCACAGGATACTGAAATAATAGAGTTTATAGCAGCAGTTGTAGAGCGTCACTGGAAGCCTCTCAGCCCATGTTCTCATCCAAGAAGCTGTCTCAGCTAAAAGAACACCAGACCAGCTATGGTTACTATGGAGAGAAGAACACTACGAGAAAACAAAAGGTTAACAAGGTTGAAATAACAGTAACTAAGCAGATTGGACAAAGGAAGAAAGTAGCAGAGAGAGAAGTGGTCAGATTGTCCTCCAGCAGTCTAAACCTATAGCAGCATAACTATAGAAAAACTTAAATAACCTAACCCAATAGAGTAAGACATGAAGAAGGTAGAGCAAAGGAGAACCGTCTGTCAAGACTGAGTTCCTTGCCTAACCTGGATTAGGCTGTCTTCTCTACCGCTTCCTACATGTAAACTTTACCAAACACCCAGCTCCTCCTAAACTCCTGCTTACAACTGAAAGAGAGCTGGTTGTGCACTCTGCTCATCTCTGCAGCACCAGCAGAGAAAGAACACAACAGAAAAGCACAAAAAAAGCCACAGACAGTGTCATTATGTCTTAACCAGATCCAAGGATGGAGAAGCAGCGTTCAGTGTTTATGCTCCTATTTTGCTCATATAAACCTGCACAGTAGCTGAAACACTAAGTTCTTTTAATGCATGTATTAAAACACACTTGTTTATTAAAATCTATCTAGAACAGTAATTATAGCCATAGAGTGCTGATTGTTTTGGGGGGAAATGAAATCCTTTGGTACAATGGTGATTTTTCTCAATCATTTTAATGACAACATGCTTCTAAAATGTAATTTTAATAATGCTATTAATTATATGTGTGTTTACATAAACAGGGGACGACTGAAATATCACTATCAAAAAAATAAATAAAAGTAAACATAACAGAGAGTTTAATCATATCAATAGATGACATGATGCTGTACTTTCATGTGGCAGGTGAGAATGCCTGTGCCGTTGAAATGGTTCCACCCCGTGTTGTGGTGAAATATGGAGACCCAGTTTCGGTCAACTGCAGCACGTCAGCGAGTGACTTTGATTCGATTGGCTGGGAAGCTTCACAAGGAGACACGGGCCTTCGTAAGGAGAAACATGTGATGTGGACCGTTGAGAGTCTAACACACTGGGAAATTGAGCCCTTGTGCTACTTGAACGGAATATCGAATAAACAATGCAGCTCCAGTCCGGAGGTTGTTATCTACAGTAAGTCCAGCAGCTTGAGCAGGGACCCAAAAAGACTTTTTAGCAATGCCTGATAAACTTTTTTTTTTTCTTTTTCCAGCATTTCCCGAAAACATTAGCATCAGCAACAGCAATGAAATCATTGGAGCAATGAGTGAAAATAAGCTGTACAACTTCATGTGTCGCATACTTAATATTGCACCTGTAAGAAATCTCACTGTAAGGTGGTACAAAGGAGACATGATTGCGCACACAGAGACTTTCAATAAGGACGTCAAGCAACCCACAAACGTGATCTCTTGGTTTAGTTTAACACCGTCCAGATTCGATGACCAAACCACTATCAGATGTGAAGGACGAATGGACCTAGGGCCGGAAGGTCCACAGCTTAATGTTTCTTCACAGGAGATAAATCTAGAAGTTTTTTGTAAGTATTTTTTTTTTCATGTTATGAATGTATATGATGTAGTCACTGCTCTGTGGAGAACAAGGCACAGAAAAGTAGTAACATCCGCTTTACAGGTAAGTTAATTAACCACTGCAGCAATAACCCAATGAAACCATTACTTAATCTTACTCCATGTTATCCAGACGCTTTACTCCCTTTGACCTGCTGGATGATTGGAAGTGAAAGGAAAACTGACTTAGTTTCTGATTATTTTGGCTAATAGATATTCGACTACTTCCTGGCACTCATAGAGCATTCAAATTTAACCGCAAGATCATCAGATAATCATTCATATGAAAAAATAAAGTAAAAAGGTTTATGGCAAAAACAAAGTACACAACCTTGCTTGGGGTGAGTGCTGAATCATACACTCCTGATGACAAGACATACAGTGAATAAGAACATATCAAAAGCATGAGTCGCAAGATTAGAAACACTGCGACAGGAGCTAAAGCTGTCCCGTGTTTTTTGAAAAACAAGAAAGTGAATCTGAATTTTTTTATTTTTATGTTTTTCGGTGCCAGTTGGAGCTGACATCGAATGTCACACCATAAAAGTTCTGGAGGGAGAAACATTAAATGGGAAATGCAACGTGACAGGTAAACCCGCTCCAACTGTTGTCTGGCTGAAAGATGGACGTGTCGTGAACATGTCGGACGTTCTAACAAGAGATGACACAGGGACGTATATAGTTTCAGCAGAAGGTCATGACGTACATGAAAAGCTGATCGAAGTGATTGTGCTCTGTGAGTGTCATCCTTACACATTTAATGTTTTCTCCAGCCATGGTGGATGTTTTGTTAGCGCAAAACACTTTAAATTAGGTTCTATGTTTTTCATTGCAGACGGACCTGAGTGGACATGTGCAGATAGATATACTGTTCCAGAGTACACTCCACTCAACCTACCTTGCAGTCATGGCTTCCCAGAACCTAAGGAGATCTGGTACAAAGATGAGGAGGAGCTCAAACTTCCAGACATCCTAACAAGAAGGGATGCAGGCCAGTACTGGGTCACAGTTTCAAACAGTCTGAAAACTCTCAACTTTACAATGGACATTGTTGTTTATTGTAAGCCCTTTATTACTTGTTTTCGTTAAGATACACATTATGTTGCGTGTTTGCTTTTCCTACTATTTGTGTTCCGCCCTACTTTTCCTGTAGACCCACCGTCAGATATAATGGAGCTTGAAGATTCTGAAGTTGAGGTTGGAGAGGTTTTGGGGCTCAAATGCGCTTCTGTCGGTAACCCTCGCCCTAACTACTCCTGGAAATACTACAGGACTCCCAATGTAAATGAGAAAACTGAAGACGGAGTATCTTATATCATCATTAATGGAACCACTGGATTCAACGCTGGTTCCTACACTTGCCTTGCTTGGAACGAGAGAGGAAAGGTCTCAAAAATGGTTAGGGTCACTGTCAAAGGTAGGACTAGTGCAATACATGAAACCAATTCATGTATCAGATAGAATACATCACAACATTCAAAAACACTCGAGAAACAGGTAGTTAACATCTCTGCGAACCCCAAAGATTCTGGACACAACCTGGTCAAACCTCTACCCTGAAGCAGCCAATAAAGAGCTCTGTTCCTAAACCAATAAAGTATGTAAATGTGACAAATTCTGAATTTGAATGATTTAAAATTGAATTCAACTCATGCTTTTACATTATAATATATAATGTAATATAATTCTCCAACTAATGATTATTTAATTAATCGGCTGGTTATTTTTTAAAATTAATTTATGACTCAACAGAATAGAAAGCAGTGTTTACTTCCATTTAATTAATAATAAAAAAGAACATTTTGCATAGCAAATCACACAAACTAGTTGCTGTTTGTACTTGTGTGTGTATGTATATGTGTGTGTGTGGGTGTGTGTGTGTGTGTGTGTGT
>JAVLVB010000574.1:400335-413983 GCA_032876305.1 Orestias chungarensis | reverse complement strand
TAAAAAGTGAGTTTTGAAGTTAACTCCTTTATGTTTACGGCCCCTAAAAAATTGTGCTAAAAAGTAGCAGTAACTGTACAATACAAAAATATACACATATATGTATATTGTATTTTGTAAATACTAAGAACATGACAACTGGGTAACATTTATATGCTGTTAAAGCTAAAATATTACAATCATAAAGTATTACAGATAGGCAATAATTATATATTCTTTTGTTTGTTTTTATACAGAAAAATTAAAAGTTTTTTTGTCTCATCTCGTTAGGTGGATGTTTTATTACACCCCTATGATAAGCAGTTTGTCCTACTCACAAACCCAGAATTTTTTTTACAGAGATAAATCCCACGTTCTGACTCAGTTGGAACAGTAATGAGTCTTTAATAACGGTTTGACTGCACCCTTTTTAATCTTGCCGTGCGAATAAAAACTGCTCGGCAACATGTTTTGCTTTGCAAGAATTGTCCAAATGTTTTCAACAAGCTTTAAACTGTCAAAGCTACTAATATTTTCAGACTTTAACTTGGAGGGTATTTGATCTATTAATATCTCATAAGTCTGGTTATGCAGCACTGGGTGGTGCATGTAGTAAAATGGGATTAATAGCTTAGTCTAAATTTAAGATTTCATAACAAGCCTTGACAAGAAAATCTGTCTGTCTCTTGATTATTCATTGAACTAATGACTTTTTTAGGGTTTTCGTTTAAGGTGTCGATGTATTTAGCTAATTATTGACTGAGGAGGACAACAACAAGCATGGTGAACAACGATAGACATTGAAGGGGTTTCTTTTAAACATAAATGCAAGACTTTACAGCACTGTGAGTTAGTTTTTGGCTGAAGACGATGTTTGGATTGAATTGTCACCGAGGGAGAAACAACGTGTCTCATGATTCATGCATTTTTCTTTTACATTGAATTTGTTTGTTGTAGCTTTTGTTTGCTTGTTTGTTTGTAGTGATTGTCACATTTTTCATGCACAGTATTAGTTTATGTTGCCTTCCTTATTTATTTATTTTAAAGTTGATTCATTTTGCCATTTGCCATGCATTTGCTCTTGTGGAGCAACATACCGTAGCGATCAGTGTGAGCAAAGAAACACTCATCTAAAAGCCAGATGTGAATAAGTATTTTCAAAACCACTGATAAATGTGTTCCAGAGCTGTTAAGGCACATGCCACTACTTCTGGAAATTGCAGGTAGAGTGACTAATCCCGTCCCTACCAGTCAGCCTGAATAGCCTCCACTTGTAATACAACATTATTCTAGTCAATCAGCACTATCAGCATGTTATATCCTAAATTATTTACAGGAATAAACCGTAATAAAACCAAGTAAATAAGTGATATATATAAATAATACAGTAATTAGACACAAATGAACAAAAGAGATGATCAATTGATGGTCAGTCCAACATAAATCCTGCCAATCTAAGGTAACCCATAAAAAGTTTAATGCTTCCATTTGCAAACAGTTCCATTACAAGTTTGAATTGTAAACTCATGAGATGAACCTACAAAAATGTTTTCAAAAGCACAATTCTTGATCGGTTTTACTGAACAAAATCATCATAATTCATGAAATATTTATGACGTTTATTACAGACATAACTGGATTGCTCAGACAACTGATGAAAATGTTTTCGTCATATCTTTTTTTAATCAAGGAGAAATTAAAATACCTCAAAATTAATTATAGGAGGTCAAATCTTTTCAAAAATAAATAAGAAAACGGCCCTCTAACGTTTCATCATTGCTGCCTTTTAAACAGTCTTGATCTATAACCTTTTACCTATCCATGTCAGGCTTTCCCATTCATAAAAAGAAACGAACTTCTGAATTACATCTTGATTTGTGAGGCATATGTCTACGTAAGCAAACAACTAAAAGTGCCAAGACAACCCCCGGCCGCCTGAAGACACTCAATAGGCACTTAGATTCAAAGTGGAGCTGCCCGCCACAGCCTGCACTGATTCGTATAGCCTGGTCCCGATCTCCTTAGGGCCTGAGGTGAATGTGGCCTTTTGAGAGTGGAGGGAAAGCAAACATGTCACAAGCAGCTCGCGTCTGGGAAAAGAACATCCAAACTGTGTGGGCCGTCCTGGAGCGACAGCCTGAGCAAACAACCTGAGAGGGCTTCAGGAGAGCGGGGGTGAGGGGGGTGCTTGGTGACTGAGCGGCGTTATGAAGCCAGCCAGGGGCCAAGGCTTCACACTACAGCGACGGCGTTATTTCTTTAAGCCTCAAGTCAGAGAAAAAGGATGAGCCAAGACGATGCTCAACAACAACAACAAAAAGAATTTATGTTCTTGGTTTTGTTTCAACTTCAAACTCAGACTAAATCCTAAATGTCATTAGATATGAACAGACTCACTTTTAATAAACACTGATGCTATTACTTTCAAGCACTGAAATAAACGCTGAAAGAATTACCCTTGTAGTGTTAATGGAACATACAATTTGCCAGTTTGTACTGAAAAATATATGAAGCCCAAGTCCCAGCTACAGTCACAGGTTTTGTGTCGGATCAGACAGCTCAGTGGTATCCTGTTTGATGTGGCCTTAACTTCCTTAATTAAAATGATAAAAATATAGTTTAAGTCTAGGAATAAAAAGATTAACTAAAATTATTTGTCTTAAAAGTGAAATTTTGAATTTTAACCAAAAGGCAAATACTAACAAACTGATAAATATAATAATGTGTTTTGACCCTCAATTTTATCCTTTGTGTTTTTTTTTCCTTGTTTAATATTATGCAAAAACTAGACAAGATGTAGGCACTAAGCAAATATATAGTTTTAGTAGTATGGATGTGAAATGCAGCTTATTTTTTGCCTCCGTCCCAAACCATGGGACTACTTTTCACACAGACAGGATGAGCAGCCACTGTTTAAGCTGTATTAAATAATCACGCAACCCTTGAATCCTTGTTCACTCCTTCCTACTTCAGAATTGTTCACATTTTTTTACATTTTAAGTAAAATAGCAGATTTAAGACTAAACTATGAACAGGTCTTCCTTGATCATTCCATTAAGTTTTACCTTTATTTTGGAAGGCAAATATTTCAGTGGGCAAAATCGAATCTGGTATCTCTTATTATGGATTTAACACATTTACATCAGTTAATGCTGACCCTGTAAAAATAGCTACAATAGATCTCCTGAAAGGTTGTCTTGTTTTTATGGACTATATCAGTTATTTTCAACATAATGAGTCATTTTAAACAAAACTATCTGTAAAAGTATATGTATGTTTTGAAAAACGTATACATCTGTGGAATTTAAATACCTACTAAAATATTCTGTTTAGTCTTGCGTCATCTTCTAGAAATGAAAAACCCACAACATCCAAAGTATAAAGATTATGAATATTTTTTAACTTTTTAAACAAGATTTTAATTACAAACAGGAGAAAGAGCTGGAATGATCAGAGTATGTTGTTGCTTCAAGCCTACATGTTTGTGTGTACATGTTTAGTGCACCACAGAGAAAGAGTGCCTGTCGCAACATTGAAAACATTAAGCAGACATGTTTGTTTTTTCCAATTATTTACTGTACAAAATCACATTCCAGTGTCAATCTTGATTGCTTAGCTCCACATATGTACATTTGTTTCTATCAGCTCCTGCCACATGACTGCAGTAGCGGGGTGATGGTCTGCTTGAACAGTGGGGGTAAACAGATGGCCGACAGCAGTCCAGGAAAGATGCCTTTGACCGGGTAGCATCGCTAAGAGCTGCCAACAAAAAGGTCTCTAATCCAAGGTCCAAGGAGGGAACAATGGGCCAAACACTAGTTGAGTATGGCTCATTCACTTTGCAGCTGGCTGAGGGCTGCCATGCTGCAAACTCATTGCTGCTCACCAAAAGGACAGAAATCTTTTATAAAAAAGAAAGAGCAGAGGAAACTTTAGAGATAGATAGATCAGTCAGTGCTACAGTATGAAACAGTCCTTTTTAATGTGATTAGAACGTCGATGTTTCTTTTAGTACAAAATTATATTTTTCTGTTATTAATGAGGTGGACTTGGTGCGGGATTGGGAATAGTTCAGTGTTCACCTGGGCAACAGACTGGGGTGGAGTTTAGACAGTAAAGCCATTTATGGGAAGAGACAGAGCAGACTGCACATCTTGAGAGATCTTGGATCCTTCAGAGTTTTATATCAAGATGCTTTGTATCTGTTGCTGACAGTTTAATCTCCACTGGCATGATTTGTTGGCGTGGCAGCATCAGAGCCAAGAACGTACGACGGCTCAACAACCTGAGAAAGATATCGGGTTCTGTTCTGTGGACTGAACTTTGGAAATCACTTTACAAGGAAAGATGTGCCATTAAGTAATGAACACAATGGGTAACCCTGACCATTCTATTCATCCTATTAACATGCCAATAACGTCAGACAGGATTCTTGGAATCTGCTGTCATACAGTCTCGTACAGGAGATCCTCCCTGCACACAGCCATCAGCATTGACGATGACTCTTGGAAGAACACGATTTAATTTGCTTCAAATGAAATGATAATAATTTTTGGAGGTCTGAACAATCAGATACATATACAATAGAGGTATTTAGATCAACACATTTAGAATTTGTTTCAGAGGACCTTAATCCAGCAGGATCTAAAAATTACTTCTCACACACATCCTCCACATTGTTTCATTGAATGGTGAGTTTCCTTCCTTTCAGACATTTATTTCAGTGCTTCTGTCTTTTTTTCTTTTCTTTTTTTTTTTTTGCTGCTACTTTAACTGAGCCCTGTTAAAGTTAATGGCTTTCCATAAACACAGAGCCCCCAGGGGGCCACCTCTACTACACACAAGCAGGGACATTGAAAACGGCACTGCTGTTTCTGGGAACAGGACACCTTTGTTTAGAAGGATAACTTCAAATCTCAACAAACATGATGAAAATCAGGTTTATTGTATCTGCACATATTTACAACAAATCACAAAGTAAATTATAGAAAATGGGAAGTCATGGTATTTATAAAAAAAAACATGACTGTTTGTCCCATAATATTTCCACGGGTATTAAACTGAACTGAGGAGTACACCGCTGTTTCCAGACTTGTCACTGCAACTGAACACGATCTGGGACTGAGACCAGAGTCATCCAGGAGCCTTTTAGTGTCCAGAAGAGACCATGCTACAAGATAATAGCCTAGGTCAAAACCTAACCTTACCCTCTTACAAATATACATTTTAAATAGTTTTTTTATCCAAAGTGTTTATCATTGTGGATGTTTCATTTAAACATTCTATATTTTTGAGCTTAGGGTTACTTTTGTTTGCCCACAGCTTGCATAATGGAAAAGAGTTGGAATGTATATATTTCATGAAATTTTTGTCAATTCCACAAGACCATTTCTTGCTACAATAGTAACAGTAATACATATAGATAAAAAAAATTAAAAAATATAATTTAGCAACATACATTTACATTTAGGACAATGGTGGTCCTTATAGTGACCTCAATGTTTCTGAGGGGTAGGGCAGCTTCCTCCGCTCAAACCGAGTATGCAACAATTGATTAGATGAAATTCAGATAAGTTGATCACCATACAGTCACCAATGAAACCCGCTTGTCTTACTTTTCGGGTTGGACTGGATGCCTGTAATCCTATCTAGTTTGGAAAGACCACATCCATCATCAGGTAGTGATTCATACAGAGATCACTCAGTATTGGGACATTCATGTAAGCCAGTATATAAATAGAAAGAAATGATTGTACATATGACCCACAATGGTGCAGATACTTTAAACATTGGTCAACTCAAATCCGCTGGTAAGACACCGAAACAAATGACTATTATATTCACAGCTAGCGCTGAGTCCCTCTCTGAGTGTAATGGAAGCCCATTAAGGATTGAGATCCGAAGCGTGCAGGCACAGCCTTTGTCGAGCAGTGTAAATATTTAGGGTCACCAGTCACACAGAGGAAAATGAAAACCACCACACTCTCTGGGTATGCACGCTAGACATAAAGCACTGCGCTGTGGGACTGTGTAAACATGTCAACGAGGGTACTGGGTTTGCACTCCAGCCTTGTGTGACACATTGTGGCATTTCAGTTAGCTGGATGCTGTCCGCATACATGTGTGGGAATCTATGTGACTACACTCTATTTAAAAAAACAAAACAATTACAGCGCATCATGCCAACATGTGTGTGTGTGTAAAACAAAAACTGTCTCTTTTTTTCAATACTTTTTATTTCTTCTTTTGACTAGGATTTTGACATGAGGCAGACAGGCTTTATCTGTCCTATGCAGAAGCTGTGGCGTTCAGAGCAGCACATTAATCACTTCTGAAGGGCCCCCTGCCTAACATGGACACCCTTCTCCTAAAACAGAAGGTTGCACGGGCCAACATTTGGGTTACCTCAGTCACAAAGTAGCCACTGTAAAAATGTCAGTTTCTATTTTAAAGCATTAAAATTTTAAAACAATTACAAGTGTAAAATAATTATTTTGTTTTAGTCGATGCAATTCTAGATTTTGTAATGTGCTAATTGAAACCATTCTTTTTTTGTTATTTCTGTTTCCTTTGTCCATTGCTTTTAACTTCATTTTTTACCTATTTTACACAATTTCTTAGAACAGTTTCATTTTTTCATTTATTAAAAACTACCTACTATGGACGGTAAATTGTCTTTATGTATATGTGTGTGACTTTCATATGTGTTTTTTTTTTGTTGCACTATGATTAGGAAGCTGCCATTTTAAGTAAATCAATTCTAAATTGTAGTATCTAAATTCTTTCTTGACATTCCCTTAATTTACTTACATTTTTGGAATTAACTGTTTATTTTTATCACTTATGCTCACATTTTGTGGAGATTTCGCCATCTTACCAGCTCCCTACTTTAACAAATACCAGAGGGTGTAAATGTAACCAAACTGCTTTTTTGTGTTGTTTTATACACTGGAATTTGGTGGATGCAGGAATTTTTTAGGGATTCTTTTAGAAATTTGCAAGTTAAGGTACGAAGTTCCAATCTCTTGGCGTTACATTCATGACACCATTACCATTGTCGTCTACAAATTCTGAAGCCAAACATAGAAATTAGGCCTTCCTCTGATCAGTTTCTCTTTGGTTTAAGTTAGTAGAACCCTGTTTTACACCATTAAATTACATGAAATCATCAATAAGAAAAGACCGAATAGAGAAGGAAACTGGTGGTGTCAGGTATATTTTTTATAGAAAAATAGACACTTTTCACAAATTCCGAATGTAGCAAAGCAGCCAAAAATTTCTGACCATTGCATTTCCACAAATGTTTTTGTGATACAGGTGATTTGACGTTAGAAGCACTAATAAGTAAATTGTTAAGAACTGCAAAGTTCAAATGTTTTCATAAATTATACAGCAAGAAACAACAATACAGTTTAGTGAAATAGTGGAGGGCCTGTGTTTCATTAAGATAGAGATGACTTTCAGAATGAAAGAAAACCTGTATAACCAGGGAGCAGACCTACACTGGGAGCTTTTAAAGGCTCTTTGAAAAGAGTGCCTCTGGTGCTGCTGCTGTAAAACGTCGACCATTTAGGGGTCTTTTTTGACTAAATAAAACAGACAGCTATTACCCCACTGGGCATTTCGCACCAGGTTAGAGAGACAATTACAACATTATCATCTCCTAGCGTTTTTCTAAGAGTCAAAACAAGGTTCCTGTATTTAAAAAAGTTCAACTGGATAAATACCCCTCAGAATAAATGTGTGGAGGTGTGTCTGCGGAGAAGACTTCTCTGAATGGGATTTAGTGTGTTCAGTTCGTACGCTAACAGGGATCGTTTGTGCTGTCCAAGACCACAGACTCTCCCAGTTACATTCACCCTGCTGTGACCCTCAACGTTTGACACAGATGGAAAGTACCTGTTTATGATCACGCTGCGGGGAAGTTCACCGCGGAGTAGTTACGTCCATTCCTGCTAAAGGATGTTAAACTAATTAGACAGTCTTTACATAGGGATAAGTGATGCCAGGTTGACTGGAGATATATTTAAATATTAAGGAATCTTTTAATGTAATATATCCTTATCAAAATACAAATAGAAAGCTTAGTAAATCATAAATTCCTTATCTCCCTATAATAATTATAGTACGCATTATCATCGATTAAGAAATTACACAGATTTTAAAAAAAAGCCTAACATGATGACAAGCTAATGAATGTTGAAATAACGAGGGAAAAATGCAAAAGGCAATATATTTAGTAGAGTTGTTCGAATTCTAAATAAAATAAAAAAAATCTGACACATGTTTACATGTTATTGATCAGCTCTGGGTGAGTGGCTTTTTTCTGTAACATTTAGCTACAGTTATATTGCTCAAGTATCTGGCAATTACATTAAGTCTGATCTTTACAACTGATCAAACAATATTGTATTGTGACTAACGTAATTATTTAACAGCCAACAGAATGATGAGGAGCAGCGGCTGGAAGAGTTGTAGTTTATAGTTACAATGTTCAGTGTCTTTTTGCTGGCCTTGGATGCTGTAAAAGTGCACACAATATTCCTCTTTACTTTTCTAATATCAGGCATGTCAAGTGGCATTATTATTCTCATATAAAGATTTGCAGTTAAAAAAATCAAGCCAACCAAATTTTAAAGCAACACTAAAGAAGTTACAGGTTTGGCAGATTTTGGCGGTAGTAGTGTTTTGCCTGAAGGAACACTGCATTTCCAATGAGCACCAGTGCATAGTGTCATTAAATCCTGATCTCCCGGTTGCCTGCAGTTGGATTGAAGTACATTTCTGTTTCCAGTGGCTGTGTGAAGGATGAATAGCGCTGAGGTGATGAATCTAATTGTGGCAAAACAATGTAATTTTATGATGTTAAAAATAAAATACAGGGGACAGTAACCCTGTTACCCTCCTCAATATATCTTAGTGCTGGTTAAAACGATACGGACAGGCCATGACAGAGGTGTCATTCAAATGCTGTAAGTCGACGTATAATCATAAAAGTTATGAAAGTATTTCCTGACGGTTGAAAAGTTCCTTAGTGCTGCTTTAATAGAGATATTGTGTATAATAATCATGGAATCAAGGAATCAAGGAATCTTTATTTGTCATCACATCACATGTGGTACATGAGGTGGGACGAAATTCTAATCCCCCGGTCCAGTTTACACCCTGATAGCAATTTTAAATAATGTAATGAAATATAACAATATAAGAACTATGCGAGACTAGGATTTGAGCTACACAGAATCTACATATGGCAAAGAATCTACAGTATGGGACTTCGGACATAGCACCATTGAGGATCGGAATGCAATATATAATAAATTATAAATTATAAATTTAAGAACTATACGAGAAATATGATCTGACTCCACAGAATATACAATCTGGACACGGAATCTACAATATAGTACTTCGGACATCGCAGCAATCAAAATTCGGAGTGCAAGTGACATATTAATTGACATTTTAAAGGGACATTTTAAAGTGAAACATTAAAGTGAACCATTACAGTGACATTTTAAAGTGACATTTTGAAGTGTCATGTAAAAGTGAACAGTGCCGGTTAAATGAGAAAGTGTTTTTCAGTTCTAATTGTCCTTGCGAGTGTTTGAGAGTCTCACAGCTTCCGGAAAGAAGCTGTTTCTCAGTCTGGTTGTTTTACACTTGATGCTCCGCAGCCTCCTGCCTGAGGGGAGCGGGACAAAAAGTGAGTGTGCTGGGTGTGTGGGGTCCTTCATGATGCCGGAGGCGCTCTTCCTGCATCTGGAGGTGTAAATGTCTGTGGTGCTGGGGAGGCTGACTCCAACAGTCCTCTGTGCAGCCTTCACCACCCTCTGCAGAGCTTTCCTGTCTGCAGCAGAGCAGCTTCCATGCCACACATTGATGCTGGAGCACAAGACGCTCTCCACCACACATCTGTAGAAGGAAGTGAGAACTGAGCTCACTAGGAGCGTGAGAAGCCGCTGCATTACTGCGCGCCGCCATCTTAAAGGGCGGCGCGCAGGTTAGCTGACATGACTGTATCTGTGATGTTGCAGAATTAAAAGCAAACCTGTTAGTGTGTTATTCCATACTCAGTTGAAAAGACTTTGGCAAGGATATTAATATTTGATCTAATTTCTTAACATCATGGCAATCTTTGTGTATGAGGTAAGTCACTTCTCATACTCAAAAAATACATGACCACTAACGGGCCTTGACAAAGATAATCATGTACCGAGGCCATTTTTGCCTGACCTAATTCTGCTTTGAAGAAATAAAGAAATGATCATAATTTCCTCCTAATACATTTTCCTAATTATTGAAAACAGCCCCGAGTTGCTTCTCTCTGTGCGCAAGTGTGCAATGACCCACCTTTCTCGCCCGGACAAACTTCCTTACTGTGTGGGACCTGGAGACATAGAAAGGAAAGCGTTATATATTATTTGGTTTTGTATGACGCTCTTTTGGACAAATGATTCCCCTTTTTTGGACAATTACCACTTGAAATACATATAGACTTTAAATCCCACAGCAGGTATCTGTTTTCTTTTCAATATTTATATTCCCCTTTGGTTCCCCTGCTATGTGGATAACGCCCAGCTCTACCTTCCCTAAAAGTCACCTTCTGCAGTACCTCGTTCCAACCTTTCTATTTGCCTGTCTGCCATCAACTCTTGGTTTAAAAAAAACGTTCATTCTTTTGTTGTGAGAGTAAGCAGTTGTTTAGCATTGCCAATACCAAAAAACATCTGGTGGAAGCAGTAAAGTTACGCATCTCCCTCACCAGACTAGCCAGGGATTTCATCACTGAAGGCAATCTCAGAGCAAAGACTGACACTAGATTATGCAAGCAGTCACAAACCCATATACAATTTTAGGAACTCTGTCCTCTTGGATCTGAATATTCAAAACAAGTTTCCTTTATAAAATAATATCTATAGAATTGATAAAATGTGGTGGGTTAAATGGTATTCTGACCTCAACCCCAATAAACTCTTGAGGGAACCATGACAACGTTAATAAAATATCCATCCTTATTGTTTTGTGAAACCTGAGACATTCAATCCACTAACAACACAAAACAAGGGTTCATGACACAATAAGCTCTCTGACAGCTTTGACAGAAAAGATTTAGGAAGATTTTCATAAGTGCCATCAACATCTTTGTAATTCAGTGCGTGAATGCATTTCTACATTTACATTTACATTTACATTTATGCATTTAGCAGATGCTTTTATCCAAAGCGACTTACAAAAAGAGGGTTTAACATTGAACTACAACACAATTTACTCAGTTATCTGCAATATGCTAGGAGAGGATTTAACATTAATGATTACACTCATTTACACAGAATGCCCAAGTACTATACATTGAGTGCAAAATAATATCAGGGAGGTAATAATTGCATTTAGATCTTTCAGGGCAAGAGATACACTCGTAAAAGCTGGGTCTTCAAGGATTTTTTGAAGGTGGAAAGAAAATCTGATGCTCTGATAGTGCATGTAAGGTCGTTCCACCAGCGTGGAACGGCAAATGAGAAGAGTTTGGATTGACCTGCGTTGCGTTAGTTGGTGCCCCTTGGAGGAACGGAGCGGGCTGGCAGTGACGTAAGGCTTTAAGAGGGTGTTGAGGTAGATAGGCGCTAATCCATCAAACACTCTGTATGCCAGCATTAGTGATTTGAATTTGACACATGCAGTTCAGTGAAAAGGGGTCTGACATGCGCTTGCTTTGGCTCGTTGAAAACCTAGCGAGCTGCAGCATTCTGGATCATCTGTGACGGTCTTACAGCACAGGCTGGAAGACCTGTTAGGAGGGCTTTGCAGTAGTCAAGGCGGGAAATGACCATGGTCTGAACTTGGAGCTGTGTCTTGTGTTGAGCTAGATTTGGCCTCATCTTCCTGATGTTGAATAGAGAGAAGCGACACGATCGAGCGACAGAGACAACCTGATCCGCAAAGGTCAGCTGATCGTCGATCATGACGCCCAGGTTTCTTACAACCTTAGTGGGTACCACAGATAGGGAGTCTAACCTCATACTGATGTGGTGAATAGTTTGCTTGGCTGGGATGACAAGCAGTTCAGTTTTGGAGAGGTTCAGTTGGAAGTGGTGATCTTTCATCCATGCAGATATGTCAGAAAGACAGGCTGAGATGTGCGTCGGTACCTTAGGTCGTCTGGAGGAAAGGACAGATAGAGCTGGGTATCATCTGCATAGCATTGATAGGAGAAGCCATGTGAATGGATGATTGGGCCCAGCGACAGGAGTGGCGTTTCCGTGGAGTGACCGCTCTTGAAGCCTGATACAGTAGGTTGGAATCAAGGAGGTTATGTTGGGAGAGGAATTTTGTCACCTGTTCTGAGATAGCTTTTTCAATGATTTTAGACAGGAAAGGGAGGAGGGACACCGGTCGGTAGTTCTCCACCTTAGTGGGGGCTAGGGAGGGTTTTTTGAGTAAGCGACTTACCTGGGCTTGTTTGAAGGCAGTGGAGAATGATCCGGTAGATAGTGAAGCATTTATCACGTGAGTGGCTGCTGTCACAACGGTTGGAGCAATGGCTTGCAGGAGGGTGGTGAGAATAAGATCCAGAGGGAAAGATGTAGGGCGGCTGCCCGTGAGAAGTTTTGATACCTCATCCTCGGTGAGAGGGGTAAATGAAGAAAAGGAAGCAGTGGCTTCAGCGGTGCTCAAAAGAAGGACCAGTGAGAAAGGGTGAGTTGTGGTCTGTGTAGATGGGTCCGAGAACTGACTGCTGATTGCTGCCACTTTGTCGGTGAAGAAGTTGGCAAAGGAATCTTCCGTGAGGTTGGTTGCAGGAGGAGGAGTTGGTGGGTTTAACAGAGACTTGAAGGTAGAAAGTGTCAGTAGCGCTAATGGATTTTGTCCTGATAGTACTCCTTTGCAGTGGTGACGCTTGAGGAGAAGGATGAGAGCAGCGTTTGGAAGTGTGACAGATTAAATGGGTCCTTTAATTTGTGCCATCTTCTCTCCACAGCTCTGAGGTTTGTGCGCATCGATCAAAGGGAGTCAGTCAGCCATGAGTGTGACCGCATGGGTCTGGCAGGTTTGTTGGTCAGTGGGCACAAGCGGTCCAAGCAGGAACTCAGTGTTGAGCAGAGGGACTCTGTGGCATAATTTACCTCCAGAGATGAGAAAGTGCTACGGGGTGGAAGAGCAGAGGTTACAAGTGCAGAGAAGTGGGCAGGCGACAAGTTTTGGAGATTGCGTCTAAAGGAGACAGTGGGAGGGTGTGCAGTGGGTAGTTGGTGGAGACAAGCATCAAGCTGAATAAAGTAGTGGTCTGAGAGGTGTAGAGGGGTAACCTTTAATGAGTTGATCATGCAGTGTCTGCTTAAAACAAGATCAAGTACTTTACTAGCCCTGTGAGTTGGGAGGCTGCTTACCCACTGGAAATCAAACAAGTGAGTTAGTGGTAGAAATCTGTGGCGTCTTGAGTGTCAAAGTGAATCTTCATATCGCCAAGGACAAGAATCAAGAATCAGTTTATTTATATAGCGCCAATTTACAACAGGTGTCGTCTCAAGGCACTTTACAAAAAATCAATTAAAATCAAGGATACATTCTAACAAATCAATTTGAAAAAGTTTCCAATCTAAGGAACCCCAGCAGATTGCATCGAGTCATTGACTTGCAGCATTCACTCCTCTGGAATCAGCAGGTAGAA
>JAVLVB010000574.1:367330-397609 GCA_032876305.1 Orestias chungarensis | reverse complement strand
AAGAGGACCTGATGATTCCTGCGGACAAGGACTCACTTATGTAGGTCTCCATCGACTCCCTTTCCTTGCGAGAGATGTTATAAAGACGTGATGTAGGTAATGGTGCTCCGGGAAGAAGATCAATAGCACAGTCGTATGGTCTATGCGGAGGTAGGGAACAAGCCTTGCTCTTGTTAAATACTTGTTTGAAGTCCAGGTATTCCTCCCTTCATTCCCATACCTTGATCATTTATATACATTGTAAAGCTAAACAGGACTGAGGGCTGGGAGGGGGGGGGGGTGCACAGAGTGAAAGGGAACATATACACCTAACAATATTCAAATAGAAACAAGTAAACCAACAAACAATAACAAAACAACAAAAAAAACAAAGGAACCAAAAAACTAGCTGCTACTAGATCGCTCCGGAAGCATCCTCTGGAAACTGCAAAATGGCAATGAATCATACATGTGAAGATATAATTAGCAGAGCAAAGACAGCAATGTATGTGGCACATAACACATAAATAAATATAAGGCAAACTTGGTGTTATTAATAAAAATGATCTGCACAGTTAATGTGTTGTGATCTCTATAGTGTGTGATTGCGCGTGAGCATGCAGAAATTGTGATGCAGGTATTACATGAATTATGCTCAGCCATGGGTACAGAGGGCCACTGCCACCCCCCTCCTAGAGCCCAGAGCGAGTACAAGAAGCACAAGGTCCATGACACTGGGGCCAAGCAAGAGCACAGAGATCAGACAGCTCAAAGACAGGGACACCTCGCACCCGCCCATAAGACCGCAGAGGGGCCCTGGGTAGAGCCCCCCGCGACCGCGGAGTAGAGCCCCCAGGGTACCAGGAGCAGCACCCTACTCATCCCGCCAGGCCCGGCCACCCAGGCACGGGCCAGGGCCCAAACGGCCGAGTGCCCCCAGCGCCCAGCAGAGAGCCCGCCCGACACCCGAGAGAGATAGGCGACCCCAGACAGCCAGCCGGAGTTGATGGATACAAGCCCCCGTGCCCCCAGCACTGCACCCCAGGACCCAGTCCGTCCGCAGGTGAGTGCAGCAGCAAGCCCCCCCCACACGGGAATAGCATGGGGAGGCAGAGGACACCAAGTCACAGACCCAGCCCCACCTACATTCATACACAATCACACTCACTCACTCACTCACTCACTCACTCACTCACTCAAGGTATGGATGGGGTTGGAGGCGACCTTCCTCTGGTGCAGCCCAGTGGGTGGCCCCAGGGACAAGAAGCGCCTCCACCGACGCAGTCTCCAACGCCCCAAGCCCGCAGATCAACCCCCCCACCCTTGATAGCTCCCAGGAAACAGGAGCGCAAAATGTTGATGATTAGGATGTAATTAAAATGGTAGGAAAGGGGATGTGAAGGGAAACATGCCACAGTTTGCAGACAGTGGAGCTCCCCACGAGCCCCACCCCAACCACAGGTCCTCAGTGTCAGGAGATGCAAGGAGCGTGAGCTGCGCAGAACCGGCAACATCATCCCAGCTCTCCAGCTGCAGCACATCCCCAGCCCCCAACCGCCCTGTGTGTGGTGTGTGATTTGTGGTATGCAATAGTGACTAATTTGCATTTAAGAAAGAGGGAGAGTGGTTCATGGAGTGCGACAAAAGGCCACTTCACCCCACTCCAGAAACCACACCTCTCCACCAAAGACCCTAAGTCTGTGGGTGAGTGTTGTGGACTTGAGCCAGAGAGGAGAGGGGAGTAAGGTGTGTAAGACCGGGAGCAGCGAAAGGCCCCCCCATCTCCCAGCCGCCACCAGGGGACAGTAGGGGCAAAAGTCCACACGACCCAGGGCAGCTCCGACCACGCCCCGAGAGCCACGACCAACCCAGGAGACAACCCACTGGTCGACTAAGAGGTGGCTGGGGAGAAGAGAATATGGGGGGGAAGGTACTCACGGCATTCACTCTGGGTGGGAACATGGGCCCAGGACCACGCACCTCCAGCCCCACCAATACCATCCCGCAAGGAAGAGACGTACACCCACCCCTGTCACACCCACCCCCACTTCCACACTCTTTTGTGGAGTCCTGGAGACCTAACAGAGACCCCAGAGTACACTGCCTAGGCAGAGGCCGGCAGTGACCCACCACCATGCCGGCACTTCCAAGGCCACCCGAAACCCCTGGGCACCGGCGAAACCCCACAACCAGGCGCAGGAGAACCCCAGGCGACATAGCCCCGCCCCCCAACCCCACCTGGGCAACTCAGTGACCCAACAAAAGACAGGCAGCCGCCGCCCCGGGCCCCACAAAAGCCCCATCCACCACCGTGCAGCAGCACCACCCACGGGTCACCAATTCAGACCCCCAGACCAGATACACGCCGCACCAACCGGGAGCTATCCAACCCCATGACCCAGATGCGCGCCCACCGCCCCGACAACAATATCCCCCCACAGCCAACTCCAGAGCAACTTAGAGCAGTGAGACAATGACCCACCAACCCCGCTAAGTGATGGAGCTAATTAGAGAAGACCAGCGATTGCAGGTATCAGCCAGATGATGTTTTGAAGAGGCAGTCATTGTTTCAATACTGAAATGATCTAATAAAAGGTTCCTAAACTGATTAATAGATAAGTTCTTCCTTGTTTCCAGTTTAGGACAATAGTTTTCTTTGCAATACATAGGGCAGTGAGTACTATAGGTGATAAATTAATTTCTATGCTGGTCCCACCCAGGTTACCCAATAACCATAGTGTGGGGCATGCTGGAACATTACATTTAAACCACACTGAAAGATCCTGACAAACCTCAATCCAGAATCCCTGAACTGGTGCACAGTACCATAGCGCATGCAGATAATCATCAGGTGTGTTGTCTGTGCACTGTGAGCAGATATTTGTATGTTTAAGACTCATCTTGAACATCCTTTGTCCTGTGTAATGAGTTCTGTGAAGAATCTTATATTGTATAAGTTGTAGATTTGGGTCTCTTAGGGTTCTAAAGGTGTTACAGCATATTAGCGACCAAAAATTGTGATCTGATTCTAACGATAAGTCCGTCTCCCATTTTAAAGATGGTAAAGAAATGGAATTGTCTATCTTGGATAATAGTTTATTAGTGTATAGTGTATTAGTGTGTATTTTTGAGAGGTATTTTGGAGCCAAATGTACAAGAATTCTGGTACCCTGCAAGGGAGTTGTAGATCTAGTTGCTTAACAATGTATTTTTCATTAATTACTGCCTTTATTTGTTGGTATTCTAAAAATCTGTTGCTATTTATTCAATTTAGTGTTATAAGTGTATCAAATGAAATAAATTTACCATGTTGATCTATGTGCTCCAGAGTCTTTATTCCTTTGTTTTTCCATACGAGGTTTAGCATTTTTTTTGTTTTGTTATGCGTTTTAATTTACATGGAAAGAGTGAGGATTTTGTTATTTTAAGAAATCCGGACCAGGCTGTCAGAGAGGAGCTAATGTTGATGCTTTTAAAGCATTTATGATGCTCGGGCTAATAAATAGTAAATCACAGATTTCCAGATTATCACAGAATGTTTTTTCAATATCCATCCATTCTTCATCTCATGGGTTACTTTTAAACCAATGTGAGATGTATTGCAATCTATTAGCTAGAAAATAGTGCCGAAAGTTTTCTAATTCTAAACCACCAGCGTTTTAAGGCTGATTCTTGGTTTGTTTTTCCATAAAAATTTAGAGAAACAGGAGTCTAGTGACTTAAACCAAGCAGAGGATGGCCTTGTGGCAATCATTGAAAATAGGTCGTTTACTTTAGGAAGGACCATCATCTTTTTGGTGGCTACTCTGCCCATCAGTGATATAGGCAGGGGATTCCACCTTTTCAGATCGTCTTCTATTAGTTCTAAAAGTTGAATGTGATTTAGCTTTGTCAGCTCTGAGAGCCTGGGCAAGATGTTTATTCCCAGGTATTTAATGTTTCCTGACTTCAGCATATTAGTTAATATATACTGAGGACTGCAATTAACTGGCAGACCTATAGATTTTGACCAGTTAATTGAGTAATCAGAAAGTCCAGAGAATTTGTTCATAAGTGAAATAGTGTTAGTTAGAGAGATCCGTGGGTTCTGGAGGAAAAGTAATACATCATCCGCATATAGACTTATCTTATGTTCAATATTTCTGAACTGAATGCCTTTTATATCTCTGCTTTCTCTGATGGCAGCTGCTAGGGGTTCGATAAATAGTGCAAAGAGTGAAGGGGACAGTGGACACCCTTGTCTGGTGCCTCCCTGCAGACTAAAGGTTGGAGAATTTTGATCATTGGTTCATACACAAGCATTTGGAGAGCTATACAGAATTCTCATCAAGTTTATGATTAACCAAAACCAAATTTGTCTAATACTGCAAACAGGAATTTCCATTTTACACAATAAAATGCTTTTTCTGCATGTAATGAAACAATTATGGCTTCCAGGTTATTGATAGTAGAATAGTCTATAATATTAATTAGTCTGCACATATTAGTGGAAGACTGTCTTCCCTTTATGAAGCCTGTTTGATCTGGATGTATCAAAAGAGGTGTTACTTTTTCCAGTCTTCTAGCAAGAGCTTTTGAGATTATTGTGACACCGCAAATTTGTGGGAAGTGCTATTGTCTCATTACCATTCTGTTGAATGCTATTTAACTGCTTGCAAAATGCTATAGGTGGCTGATCACACCCCACTGACCAGTTACCATACAGACTCATGGTCTAGCTGAAGGCACATGAATGTAGAACGGCCCAGTTAAAGTCTAGACATAAATCTAACTCGGATTCTGTGGCAGGACAAAAACATTACAGACTACCAATGTAGAAAGTTTCTGAACTTTTTCAGTCTTTTATAGGTTTTAAAACCTACTTCTAGTATTTTTTTATTGGATATAAGAAGTAAAGGCTCAGAGTTTGAAGATGAAGCCCAGTTCTGCCTAATATAAGACGGCATTGTTCAAAAACCCTTGGTAGCTTATGTCAGGACTGGAGAAAGTTACAGAACACTCTAAAAGCTGTACCAGTACTTGCATGTTCTGCTGGTATAGTGGTTTTGAGCAGACTAAAGTTAGCATGTTTTTTTCTGTTCTCCAGCAGCAGAGGTTTTTCTTGCTCTCTATGTTTTACTCTCTGGAAGCTCACTATATAATTTTCTCAAACCCAGCAGAACTTCTATTTTTTTCCAACCACTAATTAATTATAATTCAGCTAAGTTTGATGCAGTCA
The DNA here is from genome assembly GCA_032876305.1 of Orestias chungarensis. NCBI lineage: Eukaryota > Metazoa > Chordata > Actinopteri > Cyprinodontiformes > Cyprinodontidae > Orestias > Orestias chungarensis. The sequence continues at coordinate 392,412 of JAVLVB010000574.1, read as the reverse complement.
GGCCAAAGGAATGCTTCAGCCCTTAAGACTAGTTTAGAAGAAAAAAAAGGAACCGGACGCTTAAAGAGGGATGGAGAGAAGGAGTCTCTGGTTTCTATCCATCTAACAGATTAAATGGGTTGTAAACTCTTTATTCGTTCACTTGATTAGACTCTTATCAGTACACTATAAGATTGTATGCAGAATTATAACTGATGCTTCCACATAGAAAAATTAAGCTAAAATCAAAGGACATGTTTGTTACAACTTTGAAATCAAGAATCTATTGGTAACTAATGTTACCTATGAATAATGAATAGAAATGCATCAAACTGTGCATAGGCTTTAACTTATAAACCAAAGGATTTCACTGAAATTTAACATTTTGCTCATAGACTAACAGCTATAAGCAGCATGGCCAACTAATCATGTATTTTTCTGTAATTTACGGTTTCAAACATTGATATGACAGTTTTTGTTTGTGTTCTGCCTTTTTTGTGAGTTTTTTTTCCTGTGCCGTGGATCTTGTTCAATGGTCATGTTTCTCATCTACTTTTTCAGGCCCTTTCGCTTTTGGAGTGTAGGTCCTTTGAGTCCCAGTTCAGACCTTTCTGTGTTCATTATTGTCTCTCCATCGGTTTGCTTGTTTTTTTCCTTTCCACAGTTGTACCACATTTCCTCTGATTAGCTGGTTCTCTTGTGATTTTCAAACAGTTCAACAGTTCTGTTGCCTTGTGTTTTCTCAGTGCTCCGTCCTTATGGAACATTTCCTATTTTTCTCATTACAAAGTTTGAGATGCATAATTTTCATCAGCAAAACTACCATTTCTTGAAAAACCTAAAAAAGTATTTGTTTAGAAATTTTCCAGATTGTTAAAGTAAAGAACTCATCTATTAATCTCTAAATCACTTTGTTTATCCATCCATTTGTTAACTGACGTCCATCCATCCATTTATCCACCCATACATCCAAGTATCAATATTAAATAACAACTATAAAATGAGCAATTTTGGAAGATTCCGATGAACTGAGCTGCCTTCATCAACATAAGTGCAAGATTTTGATATCTTCAATTTCTTTGCCAGCCAAAAAAAGGTCCAGTGTGACAACTAAATGTTGGCATAATTTAAATCAACCAACTATCTTCAAAGAGTTGTGGCGGATGGTGATGCCAAGGGCAGAAAGGGTCAGACGTCCCCAAAAAATCTATAGAGGCCTCATTTATAAAGCCTTCTTTCTAACTTCTCCATGACTTTTAGGTGAGCCAGCTCCCAGTTGTAGAACAGCCAATTTTAACCACTTTCCGAAAGTAAAAGGATAAGAGCAAAGATCCTTCTGCTTTATGGTATCCAAGACCTGAGGGAATAATTGTACAAGCCTGCGACACCTTAACCCAAAACAAGTATAAACAAAAGTCTACAAAGAGAACAAATTTATACCTAACATAACAGATACACCAACATACAACAATCATGATTAAAGCTTTAATAAACATGTTCAAACAAATTTTGTAGAGGTCCAAACTGAAAACGAAAGATTTGCTCATTTCCCTTGTCTGACATTTTTGTGGTGTTTCTGTGTCTCTGTTTGTGCAGTTAAACAGCCTTAATGAAAACGTCCTCATTCATCCAGCTGACAGGTCCCAGCCTCCCGGTCTCCTGTGATAAAGTGCTTGCTGACGTCGGCATTTAAGGGTGGTCTGAAAGTTCTGGCATTAACAACTCACATCTACAGGGGAGACACTGTCATTGCGTCCCCATAAGGTCGACAAAAACAACAATCAATAGTCTGATAAGGACTGAGAGGCTTTTATGAATACCTTGTTTTTTTTCCATTTATTGTAGACACGTATATTCAGGCTACCAATAAACATCTTGCTAACTGTCTTCATGTGAAAATTAAGCAAAACACTAGAACTTATTCATGGGGTTATTTGATTAAAAACCCCACTGAGTGAAATAAGTAGACAAATCTCTTATCATATTTTACTAAGAAGGTTTATTAGGAAGTTTTCCACGTCTGGCTTTTCAGTGAAAGGGTGAAACAGAGAAAAAGAGGCAGCAGATGTGGCGGACACCTTAAGCATGAGTATTCTGTGCTTGGAATACATTTCAACAGAGTGATTGCTGTAATATAGCAAAGAATTTAGAATATTTACTCATACAACAACTGTATAAATTACAAAAGGATTTTTCTGGGGAAAAACTCTAAGCTTAAACCAGATGATAGAATCTAAATCTTTCAAGAAAATGATGTACCAGAAAGGATTTTCATATGTTCAGATGGCTTAGTCAAATTCCAGAACAAAATTAATTATAAGTGCCATGACTTAAAGATTCTAAAAGTACACAATCAGTTGTGGGTTTTGGTAGACTTGAGGTCACATTGAAGTCGTTTTTAGTACCTGGTAATGGCCATGTTATTATATTATGTCCTGCTACGTAAAACCCCCCGGTTGTAAAGAAGGTTGTTTTTCAATTCTGGGGATTTTGCTTCATTGTGTTGGGAACTGTACGATTAATCCAGTAAACTGAAGCCAGTGCGTTGGTCTGAGCTTACGGTAAAGAGCTGTCCTGTTATAGCTCCTAAAACCAGAAAAACATACTGGTCAAACACACGCACAGACACCAACACATGCGCAAAAAAACAGGCACGGCATCCTGAAAATAGCTTTTATAATTTCACACTAGAACCATCGTAGCTTTTTTACCTCTGCAGTTCTGGGGAGCAACAGCTGGGCCGCGGGCATTTTCACCACAACGTGGTTATTTGTACAGACCAGTTTAGGCCTGTTTGTTTCCCAATGACCCTCTCAAGGCCCCCCTGGGCAGAAAAGTATACATTCTGTCCTGGTACCGTCTGGTCCCACATTGGTGTCAAAATTAATTAAAATCTTTGATTGGCTAGAGAAAGAAAACATTAAAAAGTTCTTTGTAACTGTACCTTTTCATTACTTACTTACCTTACCTCTGTTGTCAGACAGGTACTATCTTAGTCATTTCTAAATCTTCAGGCCAAAAAATGTAGGGTATTCATGATTAATTAGAAAGTTGCAAAGAGGAAAATTACACATTTCTACAAATGTATTTGTGTCCCATTTCTGGATTTCTAGAGTTTAGATTTCTATAGTTTTAAATGATTCAGAATATCAATACAACTATTGTATTATAATAATAACTAAATGATTACAAAAAGATAAACTGAGTACATAAAAAATGTCTTACATTTATGTATACTTTCAATCATTAAAGGGGTAAAACTGACATGAGGCATCGCTGATGCTCTGAAGGAAAGTTTAAATTAAGCCACCGATATCGGTTTTAAGGGAAGGTTTGCCGGTTCAGTCTTTCAAAGTCTTTCAAATAGGTTTAAGTCCAGGTAGGGTTTGTTGGTTTCTTCCCCCACTCTGTCATGATGTCTCTAGGCAAGACAGTTTACCACCTTAGCCTGCTGGTGGTCGTCAGAGTTCTCCGTCTTGCTAATTGATTTGCAGCCTCACTTTATTCAGGTCAACACCAGAGGAGCTTGTTTATGTGATTAATGTCTTGCTTCATTACCAAATGTGTCTAAAGAGCCTAATTTAGGTTTCCATCAAAACCACAAAGTCATTTAGTTACTGAAAAGCAGTGCAGCACCTGACCATCACACTATTACCACCATGTTTGTCTGTCGGTTAGATCTTCTTTTTTAGATGGTGTGTTAGTTATACAACACACAAGATTAGCTCCACCTTTGTGACTCAAGAAGCTATTTTCTTAAAAGTGTTTGGGATTTAGATTAGCCTTTGTGTTCTTTTTGGTCTTTTTGGTTTATTGTGTTGAAACTCACTCAATAATTTTGTCTTTCTTCCGCTGACTTTAACTAAGTTAGGTGAGGCCCTTGGTGGTTTAGATGTAGTTTCAAGTCCTTTTAAACATCCACAGTGTGGTTTTGGGGCAGAGTCTGTAAGAGGATCTTTTCCAATAAAGGTTCTGTTGTGGGAGTGGGTTTCAACCCCTTACTTCCTCCAGGTCCGTTCTATCCAGTTCCGAGACTCAACCAGTAAAACCAGCAAAGTATTTACCGTGTAAAAATAATGAGAAATGGTTACGCATAAAATCATGATTTGACACGTAAATGAAGCAAAGAATGGAGCGTGAGTCTTGCTTTTATCTATTCCTCACTCTTAACCCTGCTGAAGGGTGTCATCTTCTTGTATCAGTATGTCCTTGACTATGTGTTGCATCTATGTGATCAGCAGTTATGTTGTGTAAGCTGTAGCAGTGAGCGGTGCAGCAGATAAACAACAAGGGCAGGCATATACTAAGTCCAGCAAAGAGATTATTAGAAAAGGTCACAGAATCATACATACCAAATCATACATCCATTACTGTTCCCGTCTTCTCCATTGATAGATAATGGTTTCCTGTAAGCTTTGATGGAAAGCCATAGCCTTAGAAATTGCTTGTTAACTGTAACCTTTCACTGTGCCATTGGACTATATTTTCTGAAATGTTCTTGAATTTCTTTAGATTTAGTCACAAGAGAACTCTTTCTTTAAATCAGTTACATTACCTTCGGCTGTCAAACAAGGTACGATTTAGGTAAGTCATTTGTGCTTTTAAAAAAGAAGAGAATTGCATAAATCTATGTTTATTTTTGGTTGTTCAGGTTATCTTTGTCTTAAAATCATTTTAAGTGTGAAAAGAAATACGGATAAACACTGGCTATGAGCTGTTTCTTACAATTTTGAGTACACATTTGCTTTTCCAAGTCTTCTGACTGCACTTCATTTGGACACAAAAGCACGCCCTTCTCTTGCTTTCCAAACATGTGCACGTCTGAGTCCTCTCTCAGTGTTGTTTTATTGATGCACATACACACCCAGTCAGTCCTCAGTAAACTAGCTTTTATTGGGACATAAAACTGTTTTTTCCATCAACACCACACTGTTGCTTGTGTTCCACACAGAGGCATTTAAGAGCTTTTTACTGAAATACCTTCACTCTGGCAACGGAGGAATTTGTCCATCACAATTCACGAGAATAATTGAATCACAGTTGTTTCATTGTTTTCCTGACGCGCTCCCGTGTGCCTAAATCTCCCTTAAAAATCGCCTCACTTTCCCCTGTGCAATTAAAGCGTTTAACCATGAAGATGTGTGTCCAACAAGCCGAAATGAAAAAAATATAAACTGAAAAGAATTACAAGCTTACAAGATGCAAAAGAAAACAAAAAACTTTAGCTTTGAAACGTCCTTAAAAATATGTATTTTAAGCTTTAAATTTTGTCTGCTTACAGTAAATACAAAAACCATATATATTTAATATCACAAAAGTACATCAGACCAATAAAAATATTTATAATACAGAAATGTGGGTTTGTTTACAAATGTGTTTAATGTCTGCTAAGAGGCTATTTTTCAAAAGATACTTTTAATCTGACAAATTATTTTCTTCAGAATGCATATTCTAATTTATTGAGTATCACTTGAGTATGTTCTATCTATAATCCAAATAGAAATTATATTTGTTTACTTACAAAAAAGTTTAAAAAAAATGTATAGGATACAGAAAAAAGTTCTGTTTGTAGTGATAATATAAATGTATTGTAAGTAATATGACTTCTTCAGTGTATAGAAGTAAGAAAATAACTATTACTGCTCAACTAACAGATATAAGTAAATCACTGATCAATAATTATTAGAAAGACATTTATGGGAGAACAATATACTCAAGTTTCTTTTGTTAAACTCCAATATAAAAACCTTTCGGTTGTATTATAATATGCATTCCAATTGGGATTTAAGCTTACTTCTTTATTAGACCTAGTTTCCATATAATAAAAGGTTTTTAATGTTCTGATGTAATATTCTAATTCTAAATGTCATATTAAACACTAGATGTTAATGCAAAACAATCAGCAGGCTGTGACTAGTAAATCGACAAATTCAATGAAATACATTGACTATTTGCTGAATGTTTATATTATTATGCATACCATATGTATAATATATATGTATAGCTGTAATCCAAACAGAAATTATATTTCTATTTTACCTTCAGAATTGAACTAAATTTCCAACTGGGTACTTCTGGCACCTTTACAGTCATGTTACTTATTGTGCATTGTCATTGCCAAATAACCTAATAAGAAAAATCTTTTTTTTAAATGTAAATGTATGTTATAAACATTGATTTTAGATACTGATACTAATTTTAGGTCTTAGAGATCAGTGCATCTTAAACCAGTGGTTGTCCAAAGTTTATCTCAACAGGTTTAAATGTAGCCTCATTTCTAAAATTGTTTAAGCATAATTTTAATTATTTCCTGTAACACCACAAAGCTACTGTTGTGAACACAGTAATCAGCCTTTCACAGATACGTTATGTTTGACTGTCTCTTTCTGTTGCACAAACATGAAAGACTTCAACCGCGAAGTAGAAGATTGCCATCCCCAACAATCCCTTATCAGAAGGTTAAAATGTGTTTGTCATTTTGAATGATCATGTTAGTCTAATTTTTAATAAAACCTTTGAATCTCTAATTTCTTTACTTGGCACTGCTAACATCCTCGGATTGTTGTCGTTCTGACATTATTCGGGTTTCTCGTCTTGCTTTTCTTGAACTGAAACTTCTGTCCTGTTTTCACTTTTTCCTTTTCACCTCACACGATCGTCCTTCCTCCTCACCCTGATCTGAACTGCTTCTCCAGCTATCTTCTATCCTCCTCCACCCTTGCCCCAAATCTTCCTCCTCCATCTCTTGCAACACTCCCTCTCACCCCGTAAGCTGCTGTTTTGGTGGCTAGGGAGAACAGAAAAGGACTCAGGAGACATTTGTGGTGCCAAGCAGACATAATAAAATGAGAGAGGTGGTTAGGAAAATCCATTAAAGGGACGTATTCACATCTAATGTGGCAAATATTGCTTCTGGGATTCCTGAATAACACTTTTATATTCCAAAAATAGAACATCAGCCGAAGCATTAGAGGAAACGCGAGAAGGCGGTTTCACTACTCCTGCTCATCCACATACTGAAATAAGGTGCACAAAGAGAGCATTACATGCAGGTATACCTATAACTATTCAGTCCAGAGGTAACCGATTTACATTGACTTTTTTACTTTCGACTTCTAATAATGATTTATGTAGACCTACATATATTTGTATATTCACTTAATTAGGTCTCTGAAGGGTAAGTAGACGTAACAGTGAACACATTTACAAGCATTTACACTAAAAGTGAAGTTGAAGGTCTAGTCCACAGTTTCCCTCAGCGCCATGAAAGTTTATGTTCTGACTAAGGAAAGCGGTCAAGTTATTGTTATATCCATCATCCTGACTCAAACAGTAAAGAGGTTCCCTCCAATAAATATCTGCTATATTAATGTTTCATGCAGTAGAAACCCAATGATCAAGAGAAGGATGAGGAGGAAACAACCCTCCATGGAGCGTGCCACAGGCAGATAGAGGCTGATATCAAGTTAGGAATGGTTGGACTTAGTGACAATACAGACACATAAATCTTGAACCCGACACTCAGCAGAAGAGAAAAAAGGTCTGGAATCTACCTCCCTGGGTAAAAAAAAAATTTAGATTAATGTTCAACTAAAATGTCCCTAAAATAATCCAGTAACTGGGTGCAAGTTCCTGACAGGTCAATTTTACATAGAACACCAAAATATCGTAGCCACAATCATAAATACAATCATCTGTGCTTATTATGGGCTAGAAAAACCAATAAAGGTTAAATAACTGTATTGAAATGAATAATAGGCAAAAACTCTTGTATGCTTTCTGAAGCAAAACATTATTCTAGATTATGGTGGATTTGTTATGTTTTGATTCACTGATATAAAATAGAAATAACACTCATTTCTTTTTCTGAGAACAGTTTTTATAGCTTTCAATGAACAGCTATCCCTCATCTGTGTGGTTTTGAGCTTTAAATAATCGATTTAAAATTATCAATCTTTATTAATATTATTGCTTATAGATACTGCTTTTATTTTCTGCATATTTGTTTTCTTTATATTTTTAGAAGTTCTTAGACGGCACTGAAATGAATGGCCCTGCAATCTCATCGTACAACCTGTATAACGACAACAAAGGCATTATTATTTTTATTCTTCTTCATTCTTCTTTTTATACTTCAGTTCGCAGTTTTCTAAGAACGTCCACTAGACACTAAGAAGCTCCAACAACAAAACAGCGCGCCAATAACAAATCCAACTCTAACCCAAATTCCAAGTTAGTAGAGAAAACCAGCAGGTTCCGGTTTTCATGAAAACACACTTTCTTCTGCACCACTGACAGGTGGACATGAGAAACATCTTTAAAATAGAAAATCACAGCCTTTAGGGTTTTAACCTCCCATATTGGAGGACAAGAGTCTCCAGCTATCACCATCTACAACAACTCCTCAGTTAAATGAGATACTCCAACAACATTTAATTTCCCTTTGGGATTAACAAAGTATTTTGATTACATAAAAACAGGCTACAGTATGTTATTTCTGAACAGTAATAATGGACTTTAAGTCTGTAAAGGCAGCTGATCCGCGTTGAATGAAATTCTTTTGTAGTGTCCCCAACACTGTATGGTGGTGAGGTTGGGGGTGCAGCAGCTACAACCCTCAAACAGAGGTTCCACACAAATTTCTAAATTCTAAGCACTAAAGTAGTTTAAGAGACATTTCTAAAAAAATGTCTCTTAAACTACTTTAGTGGAAACATGTATAAAATGCACTTGCATGTTTCCGGCTTCATTTGGCAGACACTTTATCCCAACTAACTAAAAGTTTATGATAAAAAAAATAGGCTACTGTATCCAACTTTTTCATGTACATTTTTGAATCTGTGTTTCCTCTTTAACAAAACTGGTGGAAAATTTCCCCAAAATCTTGCAGCTGTGTGAAGGTGACAGCATCAACGAAGCCAGCAGCTGTGACGTCAGTTTAATTTCTCTCTCTCCGTCTTTTGGTGTGTTAAGATCCACAACAACGCCATACAGTTAATTAATTAGACCTCGGCTGTTGTAAGGCCCTGAATTAACGTCACGCTGTCACAAATGCCGTGTGGGCTTTTGCGTTGAGGGACAACATTTAAAAACCCAAGACCCGCCTTTATGAACAGACACCTGTCAGGTTAAAAACAACCATCAGCTGCTCTTATAAACATTCACAGGGTAAAAAGGTCATAACCAGCCAGAGTTTGTTTTCGACATTAAAAGTCTTCAGAAATAAATTTTTTTAATGGGTCTGAAAACACATTGAGCCTCTGTTGGGAGATTATAGAGAGGTATTATACTATAGCAGGAAACACTCTTGGAGTCAATTAGTGTAAACCTGGATTAGTCGTCCTTGTAGGTGGGAGCTAAAAACAAGTCCAGGAGAAGCAATATTGAAGCTGACTTTGGCTTCTGAAACAATCTCCAGTCTTTTAAATGTTATAGTGGTTTATGTGAACGCAAATTTTAATAACAATTATTATGTGATTACTTAGATAGGAAGAAGGTAGAAGGGTATGCACAACCAGGGATCGTTCATATCACCTTCAGTTTCAACTCTGGCGATGTTTAAATCCAGGCTGAAAACAGCCTTGTTTAACTGTGCATATAGCAACTGAGAATATTATTACTATTATTATAATTATCATTATTATTATTTGTATTTATTTTTCAATTCAAAGTTGATTTTATTGTTCCCTTTTCCAATGTAAAGCACTTTGAATTGTCTTGTACACGAATATGTTCTATACAAATAAACTTGCCTTGCCCTTGCCTTGCCAATAAAAAAAAAAAAAACACATCACTTTTCTGTTTATACTGATCCAAGTCAGTGATGTAGTCACATTCAGATTTGGGTACCAATCTGTCCAAAATTGGTGTAATCAACGAGAAAAGTAAATGGACCACATCCAAGTTTGTAAAAAGTCCAGTGGCTGGCATTTACTTATACTGAGCAGTACCTGTGGCAGCAGTGGAGAGGAACAGCTCCCTTGTAACAGAAAGGAATCAGTCAACCCACCTCTGAATCAGTTATATGTCAGTATTGACAAGCAATTTGTAACTTTTTAGAATAAAGATGACATCAGACTAATTATTAAAAATATCAGTCAAAACGTGTTCAAGAGAAATCACTTTTCAACTCGACTTCACATACGGAGGAAAAGTCTTCCCCAAGCATGATTGTTATCATGTTTTGCCAAATATTTCTACACACATTTATTTGGCCTCGTTTTCTTAGATCAACACCTAAGCCATACTTCAATCCTATCTTAAAAAGAAATCGGCTTTTCGTCCTAACCCTTCAGAAAAGCTAAGCCCTTTCCTAACCGTCCTGCCATGAACTTTAACATTTATCTTACCTACTGAGGCCTCTAGAATCTCAGTTCTGCCTCATAAGTGTTTTCGCAATATCTCTGAGATTAGCACTGTCTGGCCTAGGGGTGAACTTGCTGTCCACTCTTGGGATAACATTTTTGGGTTTTCCTTCTTGTGAGTAATCTCGATGCTCTGGTTCTTTATTTCACATCACTATTTAGGTTTCTTGCAACACAAAGCTGCCACACACAAAAAAGATGAAATCAATATTTCTTTAAACAACGATTTATTAATCCCATAAGTGGTCTGTATTTGCAGACTTTGCGTTGTCACTCTCAGTGTCAGACAGGATAGTCAAAAACACAAATAATTACAATCCTGAGAGTTCAATCTTAAAAAGTTGAATTTCGCTTGTTCTTACCTAATAGTAACTAGGGGCTCTGTGGCATGTACAGGAGATAAGACACTGCAAATTCTTTCTTTACCTACCACATTCAGGAAGCCAGGTGCTTGAGGTCTTTTTGCTCTTTGTTTTTAAGTATTTTGTAATATTAAACCTCAAACATCTGTATTTTGTTTAAATTTCTGTTTTTATCCACTGTAAACCCTTTCATTGTTGTTGTGGCTGCACGTTTAGGACCTTTTTGACTGAAGATGAACCTGTGCTCTATCTACATCTTACCTGTACATGCCTAGGATCAACTCGCATCTTTGTAGAACCCATACACTCTGGATACAAATGGCTCAGATATTAGCTTCAGGTCAGCTCTACATAGACAGTTTGTACCCTTGACTGCCACTCTGACGAACATCTTACAGCCTAAGTCAACTACTGAACTGTGAAACAAGGACTTTTCCACAACTATAAGAATCATTTTTCATCCTATAATAAAAGAATGTCACCAAGTAAATTTACACAACGCTACGTCATTCTTTTATTTTTGTGTTTAAAGTTTTATTTATAATACCTCAGGTCTGAATGCTGGGATCTGTTGTAATCCATGTCCAATTCCGACATTTTGCTTAAAAATCTTAGCTGATAAAACTGATACTGATGATTTTAAAACAGATTTTATTCCAGGATAGCTCTCAATTTAGCTCCATCTATCTTCCTGTCAACTCTTCCCAGCCTTCCTGGCCCTGGTGCACTAAAGCATGACCAAGCCAACGCTATGTTTCACAATGGGGATACAACATGTTGCTCTAAACTTCATAACAAAGTTATACCCGCCTTGTTTCTTAACCCAACCATGTTTTGTCTAATAATGTTTTCAAACAAAACTCCAAGTTCGTTTCATACAATGATGAATTTACAGCCAGTGAAGCTGGTACCTGGTAAATGTTATAGGCTACAAGCTGATGTTTGATGATGTTTATGTATTTAGCAGATGCTTTTATCCAAAGCGAAGTATTGCAAATGGTCTTGCCTAACGACCCCCACTGGATGCTGTTGATGTATATCCACGCCCCTCCCTGGAGTTGGGCCAGAGGAGCTATCTAGCCGCTGTGTTCTTCTAGCGCATTATATCACAGTACGATATATAGCAACAACAATCAAGCAAGCAATCCACAGGTTTCATGATGCAATAGGTTTAAAGGAGCAGTCTCCACAGTAACAAGATGTGAGAGGTTTTGTTTTTTCCATCCTTCAGGTAAGAAAGTCGCAGGAGCAGATTTATGCTCTAATTCTTGACAGCTGGGCTGCTTTCGACTTAACTGCTGGTGAGTAATAAACTGTCATTGGCGAGGGACACATTAAAATACAGTCCTCACCTGATAAAAGAAAATAATTACTGTTGATCACCAGTGCCGTAGGAGTAATGACTATCTTTCACTCTGCTTGTGTTTCTGCCTACCTGACTGTGTGGCTCTGGCAGCCGCTGTATCCTTTCAGCTGCCCCCCTCACTGGAATGTGTGTCAGAATTGCAATTAAAATAGATTTCACATAATTTTGAAGTAGAACATGACTAATATATTTTTATATCTATAGAGTGTCTGTGGTCTATTTCTTTAGCATTACCACACACTGTTTTGTCTGGTTTTGTACATTTGGCCCAAATGTTGGTTAAATGACAGAAAAGCAAATGTAATCATAAAGACAATTATTTAGGTTCCACAAGCTGGGTTTGCAACATGAATGAAAGGGTAAATCTTTTCTGCTGACGTGCAGGTATTGGAAACCTTTAGTTGATCTGTGTGTTTACTGTGGAAAACTTCAGATATATAAACTTCCAGAGCTCACAACATTGTTCTTGTGTTGAATTTGGATTCATTACGGCTCCATTCGGTGAACCACACAAAGAAAACTCCTGCACTAGACAAATCGGTTGCTTATCCCAACTGTCAAGTGATCTGTTTTAGAAATTGGCCCAAGTTAAAACTAAAAAGCGACACACAACATCTCTGATGTTCCAGGCTTTCTACAGCTTAGGAAAATGAGAGCAAACGGTTTTGAATAAAATCAGAAGTTAATGTTCTCCTCCGTACTGTTGCATTTCTGCTAAAAGTACAGCCTTTACTTCCCTTGAGACATGATACCATATGCAAGGACTTTTCCTCTTATTCTCACACATTCATGCCTCTCTTCTGTTTCTTATTCCTGCCTATTTTTTGCTCTGCTGTACATATGGTGTTCAATTTTAGACTATGAAGGTGGTTTCAAACAGCTTCTACTTTTCATATATTAGCCCATATGCATTGACAGCTGACGACCTCAGTGTAATGGCCTTCCTTCATCTCCAAAAGCCAGCTCTGGATGCACATACAGATGTAATCACTTCCAGGATGACATGTTTTTCATGTGGTGCGAGCTCCCCCATTATTGATTTACTTCATCTTTCAGCCGGACTATCTTCAGTCTGAATATTCGTGGCAGCCAGTAATTTGGTAAGCCACACTTTTTCAATGTGTTCTGACCCAAATACCATATGTATGCTTATATGCTTATATTAATTTAACACATCTAATCTAATCTAGCAAATTAACTATTAAAAAACAAAGAAAAGAGAATACATAAATTACATTCTAGCATACCTTCGATATCTGCACATTGTTTAAAATTTCCAGCAGCAGTTTTAATATTTTTTGTGCAAGTACTCCCAGGTTACTCGGCCTTCCTGCTACAGACTAGGGTTTACATTTTATGTTATTTAGTATTATTAAATTATGTTTAGGCTTCATTGTAATATATTTTAGAGTTTCATGATGGCTAGTAATAAACTGAATGACAATTTGGATTTATTCACGGTTATCTGCTGTTTCAAATTGCAGGATGAATAAAAAAAACATCCTCAAAATTGTCAAAATTGTTTTTGAGATTTTTTTTTTATGCGATTGAAATTTGATTTTGCTTCAAAAGTTCACCTGCTGGGACATCCTGTTTCTTCAGAAGGAATTCTGTCATTTAATCTGGTTTTTGTGCAGCATTTACTCTGGTTGTTTACAGGCAGCTGGATTTGAACCTTAGCTTATTTGTCCCCTGCTTGAAGTTGTTCTTGGTCAGTAATTAAATCAGGTGCCTACAAATGCTGACAAAAAAATTTTGGTTCTGTCTTTTTTTCTTTCTGCAGAGCTGATGTAGCTGAGTAGAAGACTGTAGATCTGGGAAGTTAGTTCTGCAAATGATCGTTCTGCATTCAACTTTAAAACAGCCCAACAATAAAATGTAAACATTTTGAGTACCATTAAGTGTAATGAAAAACAAATAACACACATAGCAATAGTACTTAAAAAGCAAATTAGGAGCAAAAGAGCCAGCTACGTTAGTAAGGCTGAGTCAAAGTACCCAGAAGTCATAGTTCCCATCACTAATTGCGAACTTTCTCTCACAGGTATTGTAGAGTCGGTGTTTTGTGGAAAAAATTTTTAGGAGGCAATTATTGTTACCCCTTATTATTTTTCATGCACAGACAAGGTATACTGATTTTTCCAGCTTTGATCCAGGGAACCCAGGAGCATCATTCTTCAGGGTAATTTAATTATACAGATGAGTCGTGGCTTGTTCAAAAGTTTTTATCAATGCTTAATGGAATTTCCCTAACCCCAAACAAGTGATTTTAATATACATCCCCAAAAAAATCTCAATATTGTGAAAGTTTCTTAGAAAAGTTTTCTCAGAAAACAAAAAAACAGTGCAAAGTTGATTACAAAAAAAAAGTTTAACACCAAAGGTTTCAGTAGGCAACGCAATCATGGGGAAGACTGCTGACTAGGAGGGTCATTGAAACACACAAAGATGTAAACCACAATAGGTCATTTACAATGGAGAGCTTTATATGCGAATCTTCATAGAAATTTTGTGCAGGGAAAGAAAAAACTGTGCAAGAAAAGCGTCATAGGAAACACCGCACTAGCAACAAGGACAAGAGTAGGCCTGAGAAAATTATTTTTTTAAATCTATTAAAGAGTTTTGAGGAGCTTTAGACAAACTGGCTTGAGACTGGTTCATGAAAAATCATCTATGGAAGGAGTCTTTAAATGCAGACGTTCAGTTTCCTGCAACTTCTTCGTGTCTCTATGCTTCAGAACACCTGAGTCACATAGTCAGGTAATAGAAAACTGCCCTACATACTGAGGGGGTTATTGAACCATTCAACCAGGCATGTTGGTTTATGGGCAAATCTAAAAGAAGCAGGACACAAGACCTCGAGGACATGTGTGTTCACATAAGTGAACATGTGTGTCCAACTCCAGTTCTTAAGCCAGTGTGTTCTTGATGTGCTTCTGCTACTCAGCATGTCAATAGTTTGTGAAGGCATACTAATGAACCATTAGCATGTTAAAACTATACAACGTTGCAATGATTACAGTGGTCACAAATAGTGATGCTGTCTGTTGATTAATTTTAAGGTTTTTGAGCAAAGCTTAAAATCTTAGCAAGATGAAGAGATCTATGAAACATGTAAGAAAAACTCGGCACTGATTGCCTCATACATGTTTACGCACAGATTTAAATGTGCAGATGTGCTGCAGAATTATGATGCATGAAATGCAACATGACTGTTGTTTCTGTAGGACGCTTTGAAAACTATTCCAAATGTGTACAAATTCAGCACCACGTATTCAGACTGCAGGAAAAATCTTGGATATAGGTAGCAGAGGTGTATAAAGTACTTGAAAAAAGTAACTAAGTAAAAGTAGGAATTCCATAACTGGGAAAGACATTGGTAAAAGTTATGTCACCCATAAGAAAACTACTTGAGTAGAAGTCTTAAAGTAGCTCACAATAAATGTACTAGGTATTTTATAGTACACATGAAAAGACGCAACACAACACAAAATTATCTTTTTATTTCACTTTTTCAGGGAAATAAAATGTGTCATAGAATAAAACTAACAAAATAAAAAGCTCTCATTCTTGCTGAATTTAGCGAGGTCGTCTGTTTGACAGTTCTGAACTCTCCCAACCACCTTTACAGCTACCTGGTGTCCCAATTGTGGGCATGTCCAACATTGATAAATCAAAAAAATGCTGCTCAACCGACCACTATATTTTATCTTTCAAAAATAACAAATTGTTTAAAGCTAATATATACTAAAGCACACTTTAACTTACTAGCGTGTAGCGTTAGCAACCTGTCCAAAATGTTGGCTAAAACTATGTTTCACACATATTTATAGCCCTCCTGCCACACAACATGACTTTGGCAGCTTTTGACGTTACTTTAATTCACTTACTTCAAAATGGTTTTTGAGGTTGGACGGGGAGTTCTTGAATACCTTTATCCTGTCACGTGGCAGCCTGAAAGGTACGACATGCTGTAGGCTGAGCGTCTTCTGTGTCTCCTTTCGACGACCTGCTCTGCCGCTGACGTTGCCATAATGTCGCTGCTCTCTGCTGCCCCACGCAGCCCGCCGTTACCATCATCGGGAGAGTACTGTACGTGTTTCTTTTCGTCCTCCCCGATACATGTATTCCAGATAATAGTTTGATTATTTTGATTTGTAACGAGTAACGAAGTGGTAAATGTCAAAGTAACGAAGTAAAAGTATATGTATTATCTTGTAAATGTAGTGAAGTAAAAGTAAAAGTGCGAATTACAAAAAAAGACCTGGTTAACAAGTGTATTGAAGTACATGTACTTTGTTACTACACACCTCTGATAGGTAGCGTATGGAGAAAAACAAATGTAAGGTGGTCGATAATAAATTTAGCTTTGAAGACTTCTGTGACGTCAGAGTAAACTCATAAAAGGAAGATTTTTATGCAGATCTATCTAAGAGGCAGCAAAAGTTTGAAGTAATGTTTAAGAGAAGTAGGGTGGAGCTTTAACTTTGTTGATCCTGCCTAGAGATTTAAGATTTTATATCTGTATTAGAATTTTACTTTAACTTTTATCAACACTATAATGAGTAATTATTTATGGGAAAAACTATAATTTGAAACAATCTATTTAAATGTCTGTGCCGATTGTCACTGTTAATCTGCAGTAGGACATCATGTCATATTACGTAACCTTCTGACCCACATAAACAGAGGTCTTTCAGGAGTAGAAGTAATTTAAAGTTTATTGAGGGATTGTAGATGGACAGTCTGAAGGGAACCCAGTGGGCAAACGGCAAGGCAGCAACAGGGGAACCGGCCGAAGACGTCGCGGGGGAAAACAGATGGAGACAGAGATGGTGAATTGGAGCTTGAGGTGAGTCTTGGTGATTTGAAGCGGACTTACTTGTGGATGATCCAATGGAAACGTCAGGAGGACTGAGAGGGTCCGAGTTACTGTAATCCTGATGTTCTAGGTTGTTCAGGTGGTTCTTGCTGGAGCGGGCAGATCGAGCTGAGCGAGCGGAGCGGTGACCAGAGCTGAAGAGGACGATCTGTAAGCGGCAACTGAGGTGGGTGAGTTTGGTTTCTGCAATCCGGTAGCAACTTAACACTCAGGCGACGAGAAGTAGATCCACCGCTCCTTAAATGCTGCTCAGCTGATCGGTGACGTGGATCACCTGTGCAGGGACTGCACAGGTGAAGCCAGCGCTCCAGCAAACAGGAACTCGAGCGCCCTCTGAGGACAACCTGGAAACAGCAACTCAAACCCCTGACACATCAGCCTTTTCATTTTCGCCGACAATGGTCTCGTCAGAATAGAAACTGTACATGTGAGCTGTCAAAGCAGTGATTGTGGATGTCATACCTTTTTCATTTAATCAGTAATTGTTTTACTGTTAATGACATGTTGCTCAATAGACATTATCTTTCAAGCCCCGCAAAAACAAGTCAGTCCCATATTAGTATACCCCACAAAACATAAATTCAGATTCATAAACCACTTCTGGGTGTTGATACTCTACGTGCATGGTGGTTGCTGAAGCAATTCAATTCAAACATTGAAATCGAATAAGATTGAAGCTGCGATCAAAGTCAAGCTAATTATGTTATGTTTGGTACATAGAGACGACCAATGAAATGCAAAACAGCTCTGCATGCAATAAAACTTAGTGATGACAAGGTCAGCCGTCACTAAGGTGCTCTGGCTGCAATACTGATGCATTTTTATTGTTTAATATCTTTCCATTAATGTTTGCATAGTTGAACAAGTTGAAATATTTTTATTTATCTATTTCTTAAAACTTGTTTTCCCACATTTACTATATCTTTAACCACTGGTTTCCTTTGTTCTTCTAAACTAAACTAGTTACAGTAGCTTCAATTATTTCCGATTGTGTCTACGACCAAACGATCAACATAGAGAAAGGTTGTATTTAAGAGTCATTTATTTATTTAGTTAGTTATCTATTTTTCAAGACGGCACTGTCTGGTGGAAGTTCAAAGTTTTTACAATTCTCTTGACTTTCCATGTTTTTATTTCACCATCTTCCTGTCTTCCCAGTGTTTCTTTTTTACGTTGGGTTATCAGTTCAAGCCAAGCATCGGAAATTGGCTGCTGGCACCATCCTGCATTATTAACTTTGAGGTTTGAAGCAATAATCTCTTTTTTGCCAGAAGCTGCAACGGCTTCCCCAGCAATCTTCGTCTGCTAGAGTCATGTACAAACATTGGTTCCTCTAATTTTAGGAAGGCAACAAAAGGACGGGGTAATTATTGAATGTAAGAATCACACAGCCGCGCCTCGAGGCCAGCGTAGATGAGAACATCTGAAGCATCTGAACTGCAGGAAGCCCCAGCTCCTCCAAATCAGTAATTGCTTGATCCTTTGTCTTCAGTCAACAAGAAGCATAAATGCCAGGAATTAAACATTTTCACTTCTCCAATCCATTGGTTTGTTGTGTAAACCTTTTATGTCAAGCAAATGATTAAGAGATGTGCAAATAAGAAATTTGGCTTCCCACCAACAAATTGTCTGCAAGGAGTTGTGGATAAGTGTCAGTTTTTAGTGCGGTTTGGGTGTATATTATACAAAAGTGAATTCAATATGATTCATCATTCCCATCGTTTAATTTTGTTCTGTGAAAGGAAAAAAAAATGCTTTAACCTTCCACTGCCTATGAGACATCAGAAATGTTTAAATAACATGTGAGATTTTAGTTTCGCTGATGGTGGCAAGAAAATCTACAAGCGCCTAAATATACAATGGCAATGTGTAAAGACAGCCTTCTTTCCCATTTTTTCAAAATTGTATTTACTTTTTACACAAAAGACAATCACACACATGTGCATCATTTGAAAGTGGAAAGAGTACGATTGTATTTTATATAACAGGAAATTGTGGTGTACCTTTGTATTTAAAATATACGTTTGATCAAAATAAGTTTGATAAAAGTTTAAGTTTGATAAAAATCAGAAACTCACAAAAGCAGAAGCTGAAAAAAGATCATTTAGAAGATTAAAATGATTTAATTCAGTTTCATTTTTTTTCCAAGTTTACCTTTTTTGTTATTTTTTACCAAACTTAGAGCCACAAAATGTGTCTCGTATTAAGTAAATCTATTCCACCTCTGTGTAATCTAGCCTTAGCATAATCAATCTAAAAGCCTCGGTGGCCTCTCTAAAAGACGAGCTCGGGAATTTCCGTTTTCATCTTGCAGCAAGTTATGTTGGGGACAGAGCTAAGTGGAAGAAGGGTTCCCTGGTTAGAAGAGACCACAATTGAACTCTTTAGCTTACATGCAAATGCCCATCTAAACACTTGGTGGGAAGATATTTTTGTGAACTTTGGGAAAATCCTGTTTTAATCATGTCTTAATTAATACTTAGGTTCCAACAGTTTCTATAACCAGAAACCTTTTATTTGACTGGCATATGAACTCTGAGAACTCTCCTCTTAATAGTTTATTTAAAAAATAAACTTTTAACTGCCTGAAAACTGGTCCACTGAGCTCCAGTAGCAGATGTAAGGGATTACAGCTAAGTGCATGTCAAATAATGTGAACAACATTTTGTCAGTGACTGTGCTTGTAAGTTTTTCCTTTGAACGGCGGCCTGTCACTTAACAATTGGCTGCCAAGATTTCACAAATCCAAAAACTTGATGGAGCATGTCATAGCAGACCAGAGCGAGTAGCTGTTTACTTTAGAACCAAGAAACTGAACTAAACCAACCTGTGGAGCGAGTGGCTGGAATATCTCTAAAACCCCAGCCTTATTCTGCAAAAATCCACGGACTCTACCTTGCGCTTCTGTTCTGTTAATTATATCTTCTCTGGTATTTCACACCTGGTGGGGGGCGTCGGTTTGGAGCTGAACTGAGTAATTAATATCTGTTATTTATTTTCTCCTTTTAGCCCAAGGTGTGGCCTCTGCTGCACTCTCCCACATGTGTTGCAATAATTCCCTCTTTTGCTGATTGGTTTGGCGCACCCTGAATGCTGAGAGGGAATTTAGACTGATGTGTGTTTAAAGTTGAGTGAGACCAGCTAACAGCATTACAAGGGTACGCCACCTATTAGGGGTGTAACAATACATGTAAGGATACATGAGACCAGTTCAAACCTTATCATGACACCAGATTTTAGTGATATTTCAGGTCATTTTTTACACAAAATGCAGTCAGTGAAAAAATATTGTTGAACTTTAGGCAAAAGAAGACACTACTCCCTATGATGGTGAAATCGTAGGACGTACTGGGTGCTGGGAAAGCCAAAGATAAGTTACGGTGAACAGCATATGTAAAAGAAAAAAAAAACAGTATGCTATGGGTTAAACTATAGAAGTGGTTTTACTGGTTACTGGTCTGTGACAGCCCATTTAAAGCACTGGTTAAGGTAAATACGAACTTTGCAGACATGCAATTCTTTCCGATTGTGTCGACGACCAAACGATCAACATAGAGAAAGGTTGATTTAAGAGTCATTTATTTATTTAGTTAGTTATCTATTTTTCAACCCGCTTACCCTTGTGGGGTTGAGGGGGTCGTCTACTGGTGCCAATCTCCAACTCACAATGGACGAGAGGTGGGTCCCCAGTCCATCGAAGACAGAGCCATCCATGAAACAGAAAAATCAGTTTCTCAGAATGTTCCCTATTATTAAAACTATTTTTTTAAGACGACACAAAACATGTCGGGTAAAGTGCGTGAACTTGATTTCAATAAAACGACTGGTTAGGATGCCAGCTTCAAAACACCCTGGAGATATTATTCAGGCACGTATCACCCTTAATTTTTTGTGGCTCTTTATGGTTTAGGAGACGAATACAGACAGTAGCCACAAGAAGATAACTGACTACTGGACAAGGGAGAGGAAGACTTCGATAACAGAGTTAATATTTTGGCCTTATCGTTAGTTTTATTCATATTTGTGACTGTAAGATGGATGCTTAATTAGTTTAAGTTTAGTGGGTGATGTCTGTTGCATACAAAGTTAAATACCCTGTATCAAGGAGGGCTTAATTATTAGGCAGTATCTTTTATAACAATATTCTAAAAAACAGATTTATCAAACTCTGAAAATTCAAAATTCTTTTAAATAGATGTACAAAAACAATCAGAAAGTTTGTTGCTAATAGTCAGCTGCGTCATTCATGTTCCAAAATTGCAACCTACCTTGACTACCTGGAAGTAAAAGATGCTGAGTGCTCAGAGACGTGGCCAACGTAAGGCAGACTGAAATTCAACCACTACTAAACTATTCTCATAAGTTGAAGTTACTAGGCTGTGAAAAAAAATATCTGGAAACGGATTTCTCAAAGCATTTTGGAACTGACAACATAAGAATGAGAATTGACCGGATAGATGGGAGATATACCAGTGAAGAGCACAGAGCAGATCGTCGCTCACGCCGAGCCTCGTTCTGCTTGTGACTCTGCTGTAGTTTTCAGCTATCACCACATCATTCATAAAAGACTGCTGCAGCACCCGTATGCAATGGCCTCAGGTGACACTTTTGACTCACTGTAGTTCATCATTCTAAGTTTTCAACAGGTCATGTACTTATAGGTCATGTAGGTCAGGAAAAGTAGAGCATATTCATTGCATTTACAGTCAAGAGTGATTGTTTGTTATCATAGATTTTAAGTGAATGTAAAAACCTGGGGATAAATGTAAAAGCACAAAAGCAAATAAAAAGGAGTGAGTAAGAAAGAGAGGAGGAAAGGAGATGGGAGCAGTAGAGGAGAAGGTATAGAGGGAAAAAATCAACAAGCAATCATAACTTTAATTTAGTCTCCATATTAATGAGCACAGAGCTGAAATGTCATCAAAAAGGCAGTCATACATGAAAAACATCTAAAGTCATTTGAACACTAGATTTCTTTCCCTTGGTCTTCTCAGATTCATCTTCTCCAACAAATGAGGGAAATTAGAGGAAGTGTCAGAAGTGTGAGGGAAGCATTATCTTCTTTTCTTTACTGGGTTCTTTATCTGAACCCAGCTAAAAACTCTCTTAACAAAGATTGGAACCAGTCCAATGGTATTGTAAAAAGATTAATCATGTCTTTCTGTTTGTTTGTTTGTTTGTTTGATTGTTTGTTTGTTTGTTTGTTTATTTGTTTTGTTTACTTTTGGGGGGTTTCTTTTCAGAAACATTTGTTGTAAAACTTTCAGTTATCATTCTCACACAAATAAAAACAGATAAATTAGATGGGGAAAAACTGTGTTTTTTATTAGTTGCCTCATAATTCTGCACATATTGATATCAACAGTTTAGATTAACTAAGAGATGGTGATGATTTATGAAAATATTCGTATAATATAGTCTAATTTTCCTACAGTACAAACCAACTGTTAGGTTTCTAAGTCTCTAGACTGACTTTAGATAGCAGGTCGCATTCATTAAGTCACCTTTGACATCATTGTTCTCCTTAAACCTCAGTTTGTTACAACAAAGACATTTTTGTAAAAAGCCTCTCAGAAATTAGTTTGAACGTGGAAAACAAATGTGGCAACATGAAAGAAAATGTTTCAATTTGCTAAGTATTTGTGTGAGCCTTGCCACCGAGACACAACCAATTCAATGTGACTTGTCCGCTACACTCACACATGTATTGATTTTTACTATTTAATGCTGTTCACTCACGGAGACAAGGTAGAGGTGAAGAAGATTATTTAACGGAGACAGAAAACAACTCTAAAGTGCTTTGGCAGATTGTCTGCAACTCTTCGTATTGAAGCGAGCAAGCGTTGTCAACAAAATGATAAATCTTGACAGTCTCATAGGAAAAACTGTTTTTGAAACAATAGAACAGAAACACGAGTTGTAGACAAATCTGTGCAGACAGGGTAGAGTAAGGTCTTCTGAGAACACAGTACTGTTGCAACATGTTTTTATTCTATTATTATTATTATAAATCCATTCATTGTCTATACCAACTTATGCTTGCAGGGCCACAGCAGCAAGCTGTGTTTTTGTCTCCTGAAATTCTTTGCATGAAGGAAGCTGTCATAAAAACACATCTTTCAGCAGGACTTCCTTTTATTTGCAGCAGTTTTTGAACAACAGCCTTCAAACATCTCCCAGTAATAGAGGAATCACTCGATTTGAAGAGCAAAAAGCTTCCCATGGAAATCCGCTGAGTGCAACAGCTATTTTGGTTTTGTCTGTTAAAAGACAGTCAAAGGTTGTCACCATATAACCTATGTTATGTTTCTTAGTGTTTTTAGGCTATCCAAGGCTATGGTTGTGACCACAAAGAAAAAAAAATAAAAGACTTTCATGTTTTGATGTTAACACATAAAAAACAATTTATGTGTTTTTTTAACAAGCAATTAAAGAACTCATGTATGTGAGGCTGAACAAAAATAATATGTGATGTTTCAGTACCAACCTGAACAGAGTAAGTTGCATTTTTATTTAGACAAAACCTCGTTACAGCTTTTTACAACGAGTGATGAATATTTTTCTCACATTCTTCGTAGGTTCAATCAGATTGCAGGGAACTTCTTTTTTATTGTCATTCATTGTCACGTTTTATTTACGTGATTTAGTCACGATTTTGACTCCATTCTATTCTAGCGCTGGGGTAACATTTAGGGTCTGATCCTCCTAGAATATATATAAAACAATCACTGTTTGGCTGTATTTAATTTTAACAACTTTGTCGAACTCACTTTTATTTTATGTGTTTTAAATGTTGCAAACGTTGTCTTATATCGTTGTTTTCATTCCTTTTTATTAAACAGATTAGACTTAACAACATCTTCTTCCATCTGTTTCCAGTTTATCAAATCCCATTTTGGGTGATATCTCACTGTATTTACATATCCTACTCCCCGAATTTAGCATGTTCCGATGATCACCATGTGTTCCCTAAATTCATTTCGCCTCTACCTGGTTTGTAGATCAACTTTGTGCTTGCTGTTACGTTTTTGTGCTTGCTGTTACGTTTGCAACTGTCTTTATACGAGCAAATCTTTCAACAGGCTCTGTAGTTAACTGTACTAGTACAATTCGAACATTTTTGCAATTATAGTGGCCTTTTCAACGTCTTAGACGTTTGCTTTCTTGTATTTATCTTCCTCATTCCAATTCCCTGATGAAAAAAAAGGTTTCAAAATATCAAAGACTCTTTTGATGGTAGGAAGAATTGGCTGGATGTGAGGGGGTTTTGGCAGCAAAGCTTCAGTATGTTCAGTGGGACCTAATGTCTTCTTTATTCATGTTCTAAATTAAACCACCTGTTGTTCCTTGATATTCCACCTTGGTTGGTTTTTTATGCTAATCGTGAAATATCTATCTGCCTGTATGGTTAGAAATCTAGGCAGATAGACATTAGAGTTAGATATATGATCTTGCAGTCATCTCGTGTCAATAGTCTGTCTGGGAGATTGTAGGCACTTGAAGTTCATTCTGTTTGTTTGCCAAAGATCTGACATGTCCATCATGATCATCAGAAGATAGTTTGAAACTTTTCATTCTTTCTCCTCTTTTTTTAAACAAAACATAGACGGAATAATAGTTTTTGAAAAGATTAAAGAGGAATGTATGTTAAAGAGCTTCTTTAATAAGCTTCCACCCTGGGCGGCACAATTCTAGAATGCAAAATTAAATGCGTATTTTATATTCTTTGGTGAATTAAATATCTGTCTCTTTGAAAACATTTTCTAAGGAGCTAAAGAGGACTGGAAATATGGTTCCATTTACACCAGCTCTAGCTGAAAACATTACAGTGCCTTGCTAATCTAATCACATTTTCTCAAACAATCTCACATTTTCTTACATTACAGTTACAAACTTCAATATTTTCTATTCAAGTTTTAGACGACATATTATAATGTAATCCATACATGTAGTCTACTTACTAACTCCTGTGAGCATTTCAAAGGTATGACCTAACATTACTTTAGAAATATTTACAGAATTAAAAGTAAAACAGAACGTTTACACCACACAACACAGACAATGAACAATGACAAGAAAAAAAAACTTCAAGCATTTTTTTACAAAAAAATTATCTTAACAACAATTAA
>JAVLVB010000574.1:355359-367230 GCA_032876305.1 Orestias chungarensis | reverse complement strand
TATATATATATATATATATATATATATTATACAGAGATTAAATTAGACCCTGTTTACTAATTAGGTAACCTCTTAAGCCGTTGGATGGATTTCATTTAGGTTTATGAGAATGCAGGGGGGCTGAATAATGTCTATAAAATAATTCCAGTTTATGAGTGTAATTAAAAAGTAATGCTCAGTTTGTGTTAATGCTCCTACAAGACAGTATTTTAAGTTCTTCTTTCTATGTTACAATAAAAATAACCTGATTATATATATTTCATATATAGTTTTTCACAAGTTTTTCTCATTAGAATGCCTTATCCGTAAGTGGAGTTTCAAAAGAGGTGTCATGATGCCTGAGATATTTCAATTAAAATATTATAGGTAAAGATGATGGCCAGCTTGAACAAATTATGACCAAATAAAGGCAAAGAAAAAAGGCAGGTCCCAATGTATAGACATTTCTTAAGCAGATTGGAGTGTGTCTTTGAACAACAGTAGTCAAGCAGGACCATTAAATCCCCCAGGATTGAAACATAATACCACTCGGGCTTTGGGAGGGATGGTCTGACTGACTTTAAGACTCCTTCTTCAAAGTTGCTTTTTGTTTTACACATTCTGTAGCGGACAGAGTGGAGCTAACAGGCTACGCCAAGTGCTTAGCTATGCACTTGTGAAAACACAAAGACCTAGGTGCCAGTGATCTCTGGGGTTTCTTTTTAATCAAAGTCAAGAAATACTGGATAAGACGGAGGCATACATAGGGGTGGTAGAGGGGTGAGAGTGAAGATGAGGGAGTTGATATTGAAGACCATTTTAGTGCGGGGCTTAATGGAGCATCTAAAGTAAGAATCAGCACCTTTAAAGGTTTAGGTAAGGGGTGCAGAAATCCTCTCCAAACTGACTATCGTGAGAACGGAAGGCCAATTTCCAAAAGAAGGAATTGATGATAAAACATTAATGTAGTTCATATATTAAATATATTATACACATCATCCAAGTCTATAATACAGAAAACATGCCAAGTCTAAAACTTTAAATGTGCAAAAAAAAAACCTGAGTAAACCTTTAGCTCGTTTGACTCAAATTGATCGAGCTGCAAACATGAACATTGAAACTGAAACTCACTTTTTAACAGTTTATTTTTTCGCTTATCAATAAACAGTTTTCATTTGGATTATGTTTTTGATAATCTTTCACAAAAAATATAGTTGTGTTGCTTGTTAAAATGGAAAACCTCTATAACTAAAGCCGAATACAGCCATCACTGAGTAGGGGTTGGTGAAAGAGAGCCATAGAAGAACGGAGGAATGTGAGAAAAAGTGGTCAGTGCGTCCTCCAGCCTGTAGCAGCAGGATAACATAAGCCAATTTGTGTTAAGCCTAGTTTTAAACAGTTAAAGGGTCTCTGGGTCGAAGACTAAAACGTGGAGCCTGATAACTAAAAGATCTGCTCTTAGAAATTCCAGGAACCACCAGTAATGCTGCAATCAGAGAGCAAAGTATCGATGATGTCCGTAAGCAACCAGCAACAGGGTTGCTTTTCTGAACCTGCAAAACTAGTAACTCAACAAACCAACAGTATTTGAACACCAGTGAAGTAGTTCAACAAAAGGATGTCGGTATCTAATAGCGGAAAGCATCTATAACAGAAAAGAGCCAACTAAAACTCTGCTGAGTGGGAGCTAGTAGAAAAGAGCTATTGTTCAGAAAGTAAAGATATACTTTTACGTCCAATAAAGAAAATGTTGTGCTGACCATTCCAATATTACAACACCCAGATTCTACTAGTGGTATCTCAATCCCTCTTTTGCTGTACACTAAAGTTACACTTCAAACTGTTTTTTTTTCTTGTTTTATTTATGGCTGCTGATTGCCAAGCACTGATTGTTCTCCGTCCATCCATTATCTGACCCTCTTATTCTTGTGAGCTCGCGGTGTCGGCTGGTTACTATCTCCAGCACACAACGGGCAAGAGGCAACTCCTTGCAGGAGGACCCAAGGAGGAATCAAACCCAGAGCCTTCGTGCTGAAAGACAACAGTTCAACCGACTGCTCCGCCTTCATTGTTTTCCACTAATCACCAAAATCAAGTTTTTTTTAGACAATTATTAAAGATCAAGTTTACATTTTCATCTGTGTCAAGTTACAAACCCTACAAGAACATAAAACTGCAAAGAAGTCTCAATATTTTAAAGTTGAGCCATCAAAACCATTTTAACTCAGCTTGTATTCACTTAATAGTACTGGACAACTGTTGGTGTGCCACATGGTGTATCACGTCAGATTAAGATTTATGCCAGTTTCATGTTATTGACCATTAGAGCTTTGTCCCCCTTGAACAGTCGAAGCAAGTGAGATTTTCAGATGGGTGTAGCTGGTAAAAATTGTGTTAAAATATGTCAAGTCTAAATAAAAATGGAGGCTTTGAGTTCCCAATTTGCTTAGTTTCTGAAGTTCTGCAAAGAGTGACGTTCATCCAGAAGTGCTCTCAAAGCTCTTTCTATTGCTACGTGTTATTTGTGGTCGTCTATTTTGGATGCAGACTAAGTGTGTGTGTGTGTGTTTCAGTTTGCAGTCGCCCACACAGAAACACTCAGGTCACTATGCTGCCATAATTACACTCTCTTACTTTTAGCTGTCATAACAGAAAATGTTTTGGCTCCAGGAGGACAGCAGAGGTGGCCGCACTGAACAAAACCACCGAGCAGACTAACAGTAAAGCCATGTTCAACCAGAGCAGCTGGCCATGGCTGCAGTTTGCCATCGCTGACAGCAGGAAGGAGCATGAAATAGACTACTATGAACTCTTGAGAGACAATAAAAAAGAGAAGCAGGCATGAGATAAATATATTGATATGTATACTGCAAGTGGAGAGGGAGAGGAAGAAGAAGGAGGCCTGCAAAGACTGACTTTGAACTAAGGCCTCAAAGAACGCTTTTGAACATTGTTTATAAGTTTTTAGATTTCCAAAGGCAGACAGACAGACATCGGCGGCAAAACAGAGAGGCAGCGAGACATAAAAGCAGGCATGGCCAAAACGCTGCACGCTCGGAATGAGAAGACGACGCCAGCGAGAGGAGAGGACATAGCTAACAGGAGCACCAGGGCCGATCAGAGCGAGTTCCAGGGCAACCAGATACTTTCTCTCTCCAGCTCATCAGGCAGGGTCCGCTGAGGTGTTATTACTTTGTCAGGACACACTGGGCTGTTAGCTGATGATGGATGAGGCTGAAGACATGCGGGTTCTCTCCCAGCTTCTAATCAGCAGAGCTGCGCCATTTGTGGGCAACGGAAATGTGTATGTTAAGCCACAGAAATGGTAAAAGCAGTATCAATTTACGTTTGAATGATTCAAATAAAAGCGATTCCATAGTTTCACTATCATAGCAGAAGAAAACTTAAATTACAATAAAGGTTAGAAGCTTTGTTTTTAAAAATCTTGCTCTGGCATGTCGTGCATCTTCTTTTGGGTAAGCAAAGTAATGCCTTCACTGTAGTGGAAATATTCTGCTGACTTAACCAATTTTGCTCTCTCTAGTTTATCCCTACAAATTTATTTTGTTTTAACTTTCAGACAATTAAAATTTAAAGTCAAGGCAACAGTGGAAGCTGTGGTTTAAAACCTTCTTACACGTTTGCTGTGTAAGCAACATGTCTAGTGACTGATTGCTAACAGAAATCTCTTTCAACATGGGCGTTTTTTTAGGCTGATTAATTCTCTCATAGTCAGGTTTGTTCGTTTAAGTGGGTGATCATCTCTTGATTGCTTTGCTGTATCTCATACTTGTCAAATTTTGAAGAGGATTGACTGACCCGTGCTCTGTGATATGCTTGGGATATGTTTTTAGCTTCCCAACACCTTTATCGGATAGGTCTACAGTGTTTCTAGCTCTTTGCGTTGCAGTAATTTTGTAAAAACACTATTCGGTAATCAGGGGAGTTCGGAAGGCAGCAAGTTGTACTTTTTATTTTTTTATGAAACATGTTAAAAGTTTTGATTCCCACAGTGAAGCACATTGTTTTCCTTGCAACTTTTGATTTGACACAGAAAATCCCAGTAGAGACTGTAGATTTACCTGCTTGGGCCAATAAAAAGTGTCATGCTATTTAGTCTGCGGACCAACATAAACCAGAGAGCTCTCAGGAGTATAATAATAATAATAATTTATTGGAAAGGATGATGTGTTCTTGGACCTGGGGGAATGAACAGCAGATGGGAAACCAGCGGCAATGGGAATCAGAGATGAGGACGTAGAGGGTACTCCGAGTACCCAGAGACGAAGGGTACTCGGAGGAACAGGGGACGACGTGGGAAACCGGGGACACTGTGAGGTAAGCAGAGTTGGAGTCTTGTACAAGGAATGGATGAGGAGAATGAACAGGAACGATCTTACTTGATGTTCGCCAGTAGGATTGAGTGGTTGTCCTTCCAGTAACGCTTTGGTTGATTGTCCAAGGGGTTGTGTGCGGCGGAGAAAGGATGAAGGAGAGCAAGCTGACCGAGCTGCAGGAAGGAGCGGTGAAACCAGGTGACTTAGTTGACCGGACAGTTTTCTGTAGAGTGAGTATACTGACTCAGCGATGACCTGGGAAAAGGGGAGCACAGGAAGCGATGTGAATGGCGAAGGGGACTAAGGCAAAGTAACAAAATAATCAAAGTATCTAAATAACAGAACATGCAACTAGAGACGACCAGAACTACAGCAAAGACTACAGACAAAAACTAAACTGGAGATCTAAGTTTTAGAAATGAGAAGGCTGGCTCAGAGATGTACGTTACCCAGTGTAACTAATACTCAGGCGACGAGAAGTGAGTCCATCGCTCCTTTTAACCCTCCAGGACTCGTCTCTGGTGATGAGGTGCACCTGGTGATCAGGTACACCTGGGCGTGGCTCGTGTGACCCCTGTGGACAACCTACAAAGCACACTGAAAGGACTGAACCTGACAAAAAGACCAAAGAAAACATTTGGTCTATTGAAATTTATTGGATAGATAATCTGTCCCACCTTGAAAGTTCATGAGGTATTTTTTTACATCACAATGTCACTGTCATTTCTCTTAACCTTTTTAAAACAGGTCTAACCATTTCTCATAAGAAAATTAAAGGACCATTCCTTCTGTTTCCAAGGTAACCAGCTCCTGCCATCTAACCAAACCCCTGAAACAATACAATAAATAACATTCCTGCGTCTTTTGCATGGATTTCCAATTAAGGCAAATCCACCATTAATCACACCATTCCCCCTGGGAATACGTGAAATTGATTGTGATCATTGTTGTTGCGATTTAGTTAATCAAACGTGCTATCAGCTTATTATGACTGTTTGCTGTAGCGTTGCATACAAAATAATTCATTATTATTTAAACATTGTCATTAACTGCGACAGCTTTATGAAGCACACTATATTTTCTAATGAGCTGGCAGAATTACCTCGGTAAAGAATCGTATTTGTTAGGAAATGGTGTTCCTCTATGGTTAGGTGTGTACGCTTTCTTTTTATCTGTTCTCAAAGGAATCCAGGCATCCAAGGACAAAAAAAAAGCACGAGAAGAATCTGAAGCCTGTCCCATATCTGGTGTAACTCTAGAGAGGTTCCCCACCTCTGCTTGACAAACAGTCCCT
The DNA here is from genome assembly GCA_032876305.1 of Orestias chungarensis. Taxonomy (NCBI): domain Eukaryota; kingdom Metazoa; phylum Chordata; class Actinopteri; order Cyprinodontiformes; family Cyprinodontidae; genus Orestias; species Orestias chungarensis. The sequence goes on along the minus strand of JAVLVB010000574.1, from coordinate 361,620 downwards.
GATGTTAGAGGTTAAGGTAGGTGGCTCACATATTCATTTGTTTTTTTATTTATTCTTTTTATTTGTAACAGCCCAAACCCATCAATTATAGGTCACATTTCACACATTCCTTTTAGATTGTAAAACATTTGTGGCATTGATTGATTACAAAAAAATTCCAAGGGTTTTGACACTTGAGTGTGGAAGTCTTGTGTCCTGCATGTAGCTCAACACAAAGCTGCCATTTCCTTTTCAATGCTTCACTAATTCCAATTTCATCAAGATTTTGATTTGGGGTCTGCTGATTTTAACGTATGTCCTGTCAAGGAAAGCCCTGACAAAGGTTACATGTGTCTGGAGCTCCTGTCACCCGCGCAAGATGCACTGCAGCGCTGAAATGACACAGCCATATTTTAAGGGGGGGGGGGCATGTGGGAACACAGAAATTTCAACGTTTAGACCCTTTTATTGAACTGTTACTTTATTTTCTGACTGAAAAGAAAGGATATATGTTTTTTTATTTGTGTCACAATCACAAATATAAAAGGTATTTTTTGGCTTTTTGTATTCAGCACAAAGCAACACCATCCTGTGTAATTACAGCAGTATGTCTTTGGGGATGCAATTGAATCTGAATTTAAATCAAACACTGTCAGATTAAGATTTATGGTTATTACACAACCCCCCCAAGAAGTTTCTGTTTATTACTAAATTACAATAGATCTTTTAAAAAGAAATTATAATATTTTTATTTAGTTTTTAAGTTGGATTTTTTTTTTAAATACTAGATTAAGAATAAATTAGAACCTTCTGAATCTAAACTCAATCTCTGCATCCAATTGAAGAAGACCATGGAGATGGGGATGGATTTCAGAGGAGACATGTGCGTCTTTTCTCCCCTGAACACGGTCTTTACCTCCTTCCGGTGATTATCTTAAAGATTTTAAATATTAACATTGCTTTCTGTCAAAAGACTCTTGTTAATGTTAGTAAAAGAAAACTTAAATCTGATAAGGTAATGAATAATATGGAACTTAAGCATATTTCTTTACCAACCATTAAAATCTTTGTCCATTGTTTTTTTGGTTTTTTTTTAGAAATATATTAAATTCGGTCAGATTACATGGAGAGTCTGTGGTTTTCCTTTTTTTCACGCCTTGACACAGATTTTGATTTGGATATTGATGTACACTTATGAAGGACCATTTCAGGTAATTCATTTTCATTGATCTAAACAACTCAGTTGCAGCTCCTGGCTGTAAAATCACGATTTTTGTCCTGCTACTAATATAACAACTCTAATAAAAACATTAACATTTGTGGTTTCCACATGCCTAAAGGTAAAAACTGTGTAGAAAAACTTTGTAAAATAACTTTCTGGTTGATGTTGTTGAACTTGTAGTGATTATTCATGAAGTTAAATGTTCCTCCACAACTACTCAGTTCTACAGAGGATAATTACTATGCTAATATGCTCGTGTCATGACCTTTTTCCTGCGGGATCCGAAAAAATGCTCTCCAGTAACTCTATACCCATTAGAAAAAAGATTGACAAAAGCCAATTCACACACCATATAAGTTGTCCAAGATCAGGTCATGGAAGTAAGAGGATCAGACTCAGACAACACTCCATGTATCGTAGTATCTTCAACAAGTTTTGGGTTTTATCCAGTGTCTTCTACCAGTGGGGTATGGCCCCAAAACCATTAAATAGAGGCATGTATGACGGCTCCTTAAATAATGACCAAACCGCCTTAACTTACTAATATTATTCCTGAAAATCAGTGGCTGTACTTGAACTATACAATGGATAGTTGTCCTCCTCACCATATCATCAATGCTGACTCCGTTCAACCCATAGAGAAAACTCATTTTGGCTACTTGTATCCAAGTTGTAGTTCTTTGGTTACGATGCATATCTTATGATATAAGTGATGGTTAGGAAATAGACAGACTAGAAAATTGCGAGATTTGCTTTTAGCTCAGCTTCACCACAAAGCCTAAGGCAGAACCCAAATTAGAGCAGGTGTAGCTCCAATCTGTCTGTAACATCTCTCCTGACATCCCACCATGATTTATAAACAAGCAACTTCAACTCCTCTGCTAACGCAGAACCTGACCCCGAACCCAGAGGGAATATTCCAGCCTTTTTCAGTAGAGAACCATGGCGTCAGACTTAGAGGACCTGATTCACATCTCATTCTCACATTCCTCTGATGATTTCTTGGGTTTTCGTCCTGCTGTGTCCTCCATTGGTTGAGTTGATTTGGGTAAACACTGCTTAATTGAAATAGTTGTATGAGTTTACAAGAGTTTCTTCTAGATTTTATTGTTTGCCATTTTTCTTTACGAAATAATGAACAAATTTAAAATATCCATATCCTTTAAAATATTACTTCACCCTAGCTATGGCAGTTTAAATCACAGCTGTGGCCTCTACAGTTTAATGTTCATTGTGAGTATATGTTGTTTTTTAGGTACTCCACCTGCATCTTAGGGTAATTAAAGATTATACCTTAGATGTGGTTGAATGTTTATGTGTTTCTTTATTGTTTCTGAAATTAATTTGAACGTGTATATGGGCATAATGAGGAATTTTATCATGTATATTTAGATGACTACAATAAATAGCATTACAAAAGTGTGAAGGTCAAAGAGGCTTTGACAGATTGTTTTTTCTTTCACGCTTTGTAACCATGATTTTTATTTCACTCAGGTTAATCTATAAATCCAGTCATTATCCAAGTCAAAGTGGGGTTTACAGCTGATGATAAAAAAAACAACTCTTTGTTGAATTCTCAGAGGAACAGTAATCATTGCTTTGGAAAGGAAGTGTTTCCTTTATGTAAGAGAAGAATGGCAGGTCTTTGCTGAAGCACCGAATCTGTTTGAGTGACATCATAATAAAGCACAAAAACAGCATGAGGATTAGCTCTTAGCAACAAAGATAGAGACCAAACCAAACAGGAATACACAGTTTCACTCAGCAACCAATTGCGGAGATAACAACGTGGAACTACCAGTCCTTTTATAATGCTAGACATTGTGTGCTGTGTTTACTTAGCAATATGTAAGAAAACAGCCTTTAGAAGTTTATATGTACTTTATTTAATATCTACAATGCTAAACCAGAAGAGAGAACGTTTGGCTGACAATACTGGCCCTATTTTGCAACATTTTCTTTAGTCCGTCTTATCTAAAAAGTATATTTAAGAGTTTTTTCATTGACAGAAAGGATTGATATAAATCTTCATCTGATATTAATTTGAGATGGAACTTCTCCGAGTAATACTGGTAGTTCTTCGATAAGGACACTTTCCCAAAACAAAGCCCATAAAGCCGAGAATGCACTTAATCCTGTCCAGAGTAATGACATATGGTGGATGGATTAAGTGATCTGGAGACATCTTAAGATCTAAGTGAAAGGTTTTTTTCCCAAAGGGCAGCAGAAAGGTAAATAAAGGAGACAATGTTGAGCAGATCTGGGAAAATATTGACATGGCTGACCTTGTTGCTAAACTGATTAAGGCCGGTAACATCCCACAGATGTTTACCTACCAGAAGCCTTCCTAATGACCAACAGTGAGATTTCATGAAAAATGTGCAGTGGTGTTTTAGAAACCCTTGGCAGGTCCTGGAGAAGATGTCAAAAGGATAAATGTATCAATCAGAAAAGAATGGTGTGGTAATAATTAACAATACATCCAACTAATGAGTTGATACAATAAACAATATTGGGTTATTGAAAAGGAGAAAATATTTTAGCAATAATTTGGTAAAAACTACGATTTCTCTTAGTTCTTTTTTTGGGGGGGGTTAAAAAGTTATTTTACAAAATGTGTATTAGCTAATATATATTCATTTATGTCCCAGTTTAATTATTCCAAAACCGTAATTCTAACTCCTAACCCAAACATTGTTTTTATTCTTGCCTAATTTTCAGATGTTTCTGATGCAAGAAAGATGAAATTCTGTCTAATTAACAAACGGAAGGACATTTTCTAAAAAATTTAAAGTGTTTTTAAGAAAATAGAATCATTTCTGTTTTGTCAAATATAAGTACCGGTATTATATTATATTACTTTAAATTACATAATATCAAACCGACAAGTGACTCAGATAAAGCGGTGACAGTCTTTGAAATACCATTTACAATAGTTATGATAGGGATATATTGCCCTTTTTTAGAACATTGCTTGTTTTAAATAGTATGTGTCTGTTGTTTTATTATGGCAATTTGAACATTTTCAAGATCTGTAGTAGAAATGAAGTGAACAGGCATGAACCTTTGGAAGTTTTGGCTTGGACACATTGGTTTTTAGTAGGTTTAAAATGTTAGATATTATTTTTTTAATGTTTCTACAATATAATTGAAAGAAAAAAGAATTTATGAACAAAGAATTTATCGCAAGAGTCAGACAAGAAATTATCCGAATTCATAATCTGTCAGTTTTTAGCTTGATGGTCCCAAAACAGCAACTCAAAAGTCTAAAATATTTAACAATTCTTCTGATTGGAACACATATCTATCTATCTAACCATCTTTTCCATTTGTTTTCAACACATTTAAATGTGCAAAAACATTAGAGTGTATTTTAACAAATTCTGTCCAATCTAAAAACCTTTGAAAATGATATGGTTGGAACTTTTGTTTACATAGAAGTTCGATTCTTCAAATTATTATTTAAGTGTGCAAATATTAAGATTTCTGCTGCAGACTTAATCCTCCGGAGCAAAATCAGTTAAATATAGAGTATATTAAACATATGTATATATCAAGGGTGACATCAGATTTGGATCTGATACTAATATCGGATTAGAAAGATGTTTCCCATCAATCAATGAGCCATTTGCAAGCTGCATATGTTATTGTCCAAACAGTATAAAGAGCTAGTGGGAGATGGTTAAAACTCTGCATTCCAATGAAGGAGAAAAAGTGCAACCTCAGCACAGGACCAGTTTGGAAAGAGACATTTCTAATTGACATTTTGCCCCTCCCCAGGGTTGGAGACGACCTCTTGGACAGGGGTCTACTCCTTTATGCCTGTTTCCTTCGTGAAAAAAACATGCGCCGCACCCTCTATAATGAACTCGCATTCACACACTTGGCTTCGCTTGTCTGCACAAAGCATAACAAGCTTGCAAACAACCATGTTCAACCTTGTGCATGCCTGCATGTTTCATGTCGTGTTGAAGGAGATGCACAGAAACCTCATACACACGCTTTCTGTTTTTTATGCCACCAGTACAGAGGGGGAGGCTGGACCAGCACTTAGAGACTTGTAATTTGTATTTTGCCAACAAAGACTGGATTATCATGCAGTGAGCCTTGTTGCAGGTGCTACTGTGTATTTGTTTGTTTGTGCGTGACACAAAGGAAAAGAGAAAAGGAGATAAATGGAAAGAAGCATCCGAGATGTATAAAGCAGCTACACCAGGGGAAAGAGCTACATAAAAGTCTACAGGAGTGTGTCTCACTGCTTGTCTCAGCTGTGTGCGCAAATCTGTGTGTGTGCGTTGGGGGGTGTTGTGCTTTTGTCGCCTCCTTCCCTCCCACGGTTTTGTGCTTGACGGAGCTCATTTCAGCCCGTCTCCAGTTCTTCACATGGCCGCTCCGCCTCGCCCGGACTCAGACCGACCTCTGCCCCTCAGACAGTTCATGGTGCCAAGAGGTCGACGGACACAAAAGAAGCGGGCCGCGACGCATGATGGAGTCGTTTAGAGTAAGGTGAGGGTAATGTGTCCGATACCCACAAGGGGTGGGGGGAGTGTAGTAGAGTCCAAATAAAGTTACCAAAGTGTGACAGGTGGAAAGAGAGCAAACCAAGGGCTTCTGAAGCGTCCATTCTCCAAAATGTCCAATTCCGTTCACAGATTTCAATAGACAACTGAATCAAATCTGCTCCCCAGTAACCAACATAAAGGCAACCCAGTAGGAGCCTATTCAGAATTAGACAGATTTATCACTTCACAGCTTTGTTTGCTTTCTTTCAAAGCCATAGAAATTTTTTTTTAGCTCATGCAGTGCCTTACAAAATATGTGTAACCCCTGGAATGTTTCAAATTTCCTCACATTAAAAATACAAACTTTCATGTCTGATACCAATGCAATGTTCATAGAGAAAAACATTCAGGATGTTGCTCTAGGAATAATTTTAGAGGTTATTTTGGCGCCGTATTAGCAGAAAATGTGACACTGTGTGAAGGTTGTGATACATTTTCAAGACCCTTTGCTTTTTGTTAGCCTCGCCTCGGGGAGGCAACCCCCATCAGAGCGTAGAG
>JAVLVB010000574.1:323908-347480 GCA_032876305.1 Orestias chungarensis | reverse complement strand
ATTGTGCTTTTAGAGATTCTAGGAACCACCAGTAAACCTGCAGTCTGAGAGCGAAGTGCTCTGTTAGGGACATAAGGAGTAATCAGATCTCTGATATACGATGGAGCTTTATTAGTGAGGGCTTTATATGTCAAAAGAAGAATCTTAAAATCTATTCTAAGTTTGACAGGGAGCCAATGAAGGGAAGCTAAAATTGGGGGGATATGATTTCTCTTTTTAAGTTTCATCAGAACTCTTGCTGCAGCATTTTGGACCAACTGTAGACTTTTAATTGCATTTTGTGAACTTCCTGCAAATCAGATTGCTCTTCAGAAGCAGTGACCTACCGGCAGCAGGTGTACCACGCTAGCTGACAGTTTCACCTGGGCTAGAGCAGAATTATCCAAAAGAAATAACATTGTAGATCAATCATCTTTTTTATTAATACTTATTTTGCCCCAGTGAAGGTTTCCAATATTGTGAAGAGCAACAATATAATAAGATATTCTGAAAAAAAGACTTAAGTACTTTTTAAATTAATTTAGAATAAAGATCTTCTCCAATTGTCTTTTGGCTTTCCATAATTGCTGCAGTTGTAATTATTAATGTTTTAGGCTTCTTCTTCTGTGAGTTGCTTAAATCTGAGGGCCGAACTTAATGCACCAAACCTTGTTTTTACAGACATTGTTCTACAGCATTATTTGCACTTTATTTATAAGACTGGTGAACATGTGCCTGGTAATCTTAACGGTTACAAAACAGTGCACAGCATAAAAGTTAACCAGCCCCCCAACGAACTCCACATCTATCTCAACTTTTATATATTTTGAAAGTTCTTGTTTGCTATCTTCTTTACTCTAATTACTTTTTTCTTCTTTTGTAGTTTTGTCTTAAACGTCTCCATACCTTAAAAAACTGTGTTAACGTTGATATTATTTGGCTCTGCTCAAGAAGATTTAGAAAATAATTAGTGATTATTAGAAATGTATCAGGAAGTATCTCAAAACATCTGAAAATGTCCTGCAATATTAGTAAATAATTCTTATCTCATGTTTAAAAAGTCAAATAAGCTTCATGTGTCCAGACCAAGATGATCTAAAGAAGACATTACAGCCTCCAACCAGTGACAAGCTTTTATGTGTCATTGAAAGTAATTTACAATATTACCTATTTAAACTTTACTTTATTATTACTTTTAGTATTGTTTTATCTGCAAGGTTACAATAGAAATTAAATGATTTAATTTTAGTGGAACACTATTAAAGATGGTTCGTACTATCCAGACAGACTTCCCAAATATGACAGAAAAACTGCCACAGTTTGCATGATATGAAACAAAGTTTCATATCATGTTTCAGTATAAACCTGTTTTGGTAGAACACCGGACGGACTATTTCTCTCACAGCCTGGCTGTCATGGAAGCAGCTGCCACGCTGACTATGCTGATCTGTTAAACCAATTTAAAAATATACTGTCTGATTTTTACTCGTTCAGATTTCAGCATCTCCACAGTAAACACTGGGACACTTGGACAGCTAAAAAAAAATGTCAATCTGTTGTCTGAGAGGTGTCTTTCTTTTAATAGATTTAAGGGAAGATCAATCAAATTCTTTACTGACTTGCGGAATAGTTTTAATTATATTTTGATTGAGTTCCAATGCAAATGCAGCTGCGATTTTTATTTATTTTTTTCCTTTCTACTCCCTGCTTTCTTTTCTTTGCTCGTAATCAGAGCAGATGGGAGGTAAAAACTAAGTTAGAAAAAGACACACACACACACACATACATACCGAGCACCAAGGCCAACACATGGAACAACTAGCCCCTGTGTGCCTGCACAGAGGAGACAACTTCTGAAGTCCCTCTGCGTCTGTGCCAAAACCAGAGTTCTTACAGATTGTTTCTGAACTGCACCTGGATCATTCAAATCCTTGGTGTATATGCAGATTAGCATATGAAGCAAAAGCTTATAGAGCCTATACATTTTTATGCACACTGTCATGAATATTGGATTCAATTTTTACTTTAATGCGGCATTTAAAAGGGCATTATTTATTTATTTACTTTTAAACTAGGCATAAAAGTTTAAAAACATATGTACACCCAAATGAGAGCTGTAAGGGCATTGAGGCAACATGTTAGGTGCAATGGCACTTTATAAATAAACGTACCTAAGAACTGAACAAATCTTAGGATAAGTGTATAGAGAAGTGACTCACTTTTGCAGCTATTAAAAAGCTTCTGGTTCAATATTTTACCATCTCTTTAATTGGAAATGCTCGGACGCTGCTTTCAGCATCACCAAACATCTTCTATAGAATTTAAGTTGAGGTCAGTAGAGAAACTTCATAATACTGTCTGCTTTACATATTCCAAAACCAGTGTGTTAGAGAATATTATTATTATAGAATGTTGTGACAAAGTTTGAACTAGAAAGCTAAAACTCTTGACTCTCAGTAAAAATATTAAGGTCATAGTGATTCAAAGACAACAAGTCTGTCTGGAAAAGTCAATGCACAATATCTATGAGGCTTGGTGTTGGCAGCCTCAGTCTGAGGGACTGTTTTGCTGATAAAGTACAAAGTGGATGGAAAGATGAAAGAGGGGAAATAACTTTAACGTCTTTATGTTCATTTGAAATGAGCCACTTGAACTGTTCGGACACAAATAAAATTATTCCAAACACAACAAAAGTGATTATGGAATGAAAACATTTTCTCTTAGTGTTCTTCTCCCCATAGTAGCCACACCTGGGCTGGCGTTCTGTTAGCTGAGACAGCTTCTTGGAGGAGAACATGGGCTGAGATGCTGCCAGTGATGCTCCATATCTGCTGCTATAAACTGATTTTTTTCAGTTTCCTCTGCATCTAATTTAGCTTTCTGTCTCTTCAAACCCCCAGTCGGTCGTGGCAGATGGCTGCTTGTACTGAGCCAGGTTCTGCTGGAGGTTTCTTCCTGTTAAAGGGGAGTTTTTCCTCTCCACTGTCGCTACATGCATGCTCAGTATGAGGGATTGCTATAAAGTCAACAAAAACCCAAGCCATTGTTTCTGTCTGCTGATTCCAGAGGAGTGAATCCTGCAAGTCAATGACTCAACGCAATCTGCTGGGGTTCCTTAGATTGGAAACTTTTTCAAACCGATTTGTAATAATGTTTCTAGGATTTAAATTTATTTTCTTGTAAAGTGCCTTGAGACGACATCTGTTGTAAATTGGCGCTACATAAATAAATTGATTCTTGAAAAATGTGCATTTGGAGTCAAACGACATCTATGTTGAAGTTTTGTAAACTCTTCACCCATGCTGTACATTTCACTGTGTTCTGGTGTCTCCTTGCTGTTACTTTGAGCCCAGAATTATGCACTCTCTCTGATAGAGCTTTTCTATTTTCAGCCTAAACTTTCTTCTTCTTATTTAATCAAACATCAGTGATCGCAGAGTAAAGTTATTAAAGTGTTTGTCACATCACCAACTACCTGTGCCCACTCACAGCTGCAAAGTGAAAATGTCTTGCGCTTCATTGATTTTCAGAGGAAGTAAAATGAAAGTGACTGTGCAGGTGAACTGGCTCACTTCTCTGCCAGCTCCTCCAAACATCCCACTGCTAAGGTCCTTGAACTCTTTTCTGCTGTGTAAAAAAAAAAAAGTCAGCTATACATCATTCTTAGAAGAAGCAGTTAAAAAAGAAAAAAACATCTCCAATATATTTGGGATGCCACATGTGCCCCAGTATCTAAACAAGATTGTTCTAAACTAAGAAAACTGGTAAACTAAGAGAGGATTTTATCTGATTATTTATTTTATATGTAAAGCAATTAGAAAAATAGAAATACAAATCAAACCTGGGATTTAAACAGTTTAGTCCAAACATTAACCCTACGTATGTCCCGATGTGTCACCCTTAGATAAAGGAAATTAGTCCAGCATGCCATTCACTTAAAAGAGGACCGTAGAGAGTCCCTTCCTCCTATTGTCTGGATTAAAGAGCCAAACCCCCCAATGACAAGTCTTTTAAGATAAGTTTAAATAAAGTCTTCAAACAAAACAAAAAAAACATGGTGGCAGTTGTTGGGCATAGTGGTAGTGGTCTCATGATGTGGGGTGAGCGTTTTTGTATGCAAGTATGCAAGGTTGTATATTTAAAGCAAGACTTGAACTGATAAAGCTTAGTAGAGTTTTACTCTTTGAATTCGTCCTGACCCGTGTTAAAAATATGCCGACCATGTTCAGTATCTGGGTTTATGTCAGGAAACCAAATATTTGACAGAACGCGATTATGATTGATTGTGTGGTCAAACATTCAGCCAAACTTTTACCAGAAGCTGCATTACAAATAATTCAAAAATACTTGGTTCGCCCAAAAGGAAAAAAAAAATCACATTATTCCGACTCATATCATCCAGTTATGCTAAGTTGTTGGTGATGCTGTGGGCAGGAGGCATCTCCAGTAAGTCTTCTGAATCAGTCTGAAGATTGCTGTTGTATGACATGCAGACATGGCATTCGAAAGTAACATCCAGGACTGCTGATCCAACTCATTTGCTTTTGCTGCTTCTCTTTAAATCTAGACCCACTACTTCTTGCATTGAAAGCAGACAGTTGAGGTGGTTTGGGCATCTGATAAAGATGTTCCATAGGTGACTCCCTTTAAAGGTTTTCTGGGCCACTAAAATTCGGAAATGGTAGGAGGACTATCTATCTGGAGGAATAAGTATTCTGGTCAAGGAATGTCTTATGATACCTCAGAATTAAATTATGTGGCAGATGTTTGTGGTTCCCTCCTGCATCTTTTACCAAATTTCATGAAAAACAAAAGATAATGGATGAGTGGGTGGGTGGTAAGGCTCTGCAGTATTTCATCATTGTAATACTACTGTATACATATTTCATATTGCATAAAAACTGTACAATAAGTATTTTCCCTCATGACCAGTACCTTACAGTTGATATGAACTTGTATTTTGCAGTTCAATGTCATATTAAACTCTTCACTCATCTTGCATAGGAAAATTGATTCATTTTATTTAAATGGATGCATTGATGGGTGGGTGGAGTGAAGACCCTGACCAATGTACACTGGAGGGCAGTTGGGTGTTCCAATTGGACAACGATCCCAAAGATCAAAGCTGGGTTTGAATGAATAAATCAGACAAACATTAGGTTTCTTAAATGGACAAACCTTAATCATATTTAAAACAAGTGGACTAAACTTCCAAACAGAAAGCAACCTGATGAAGTTTTGATAGGATTGGTCAAATATCCAGGCAGAAGTTCGCTGATGGCTACAGAAATGTCATTTCTCTACATTTTGCCAAAGGAAACTTTGTTAAATGTTTAACTTGGCCTATGTATTCGTCTGTTTGATGCACATACCTCTAGGTTGGAGGGTTTTTACAGTGATGTATTTCATTAATTAATGGGCAAACAAAAGATTGCCGTCATGCTGATAAGTGGATGTAAACTTCTGACATGTAGCTAAGTGCAAAGTTCCCTCAGCGATCAGCTCGCTCCCTTTGTCTCGTGTTAATGATTAGCTCCTTTGCTTTGTCCATCCTGTTTCGAGTCAGTTCCCCACACAAGAGAGCTAGAAGAGAAAACAATCCAACCTCCTGGCTCTCCGTTGAGGAGTTATCAGGGAAAACACGCACCATGATATCGCCAGCAACGCAATCTGCTGAAGACCGAAGGCCTTATTGAGGGTTTTTCTGCATTTTCTGAATAATCAGACTAAACTCTATGCCTTTCTTCTTCGTGTTTAATGTTTAACTCCATTTTAAATGAAAAGGCTTCACCTTTCATCTCCTGCTGATCACTTCCCTGGGGGGGCTTGAGGGGGGGTGCAAGGGGAAGGGAGGGGACTGGTGTGTGTTTGTCTTTGCAGGGAGATTTCATTAGAAGTTAGGGTGTTACTGGGGGTGTTGGGAAGAGTTTTGTTTTTCCTATTAACATGAGCAGTTGTGCTGTGTGTGGGTGTGTGTGTGTTGTTTGAGAAGGGGTCACTTGGTCAGTTTGCCCATCAGTACTTGAGCTGTCTGAGTGAGTATTCTCACCATCTGTATGACCTCTCCTCCTGACCGGCTGGCTTTTGTTCCCAAGCTCATTCCCATCCCACTAACGTCACTCATGCGGCACTGTAGTCCAAAGGGTCGCTGCGCCCGGTATCATCCTCATCATTCTGCTCTGTTCTTCATACGCCTTGTTTTGCCTCTGTAACACTTTCCCATGATGACGAGCACCGATGTAATGTGCCAGGACCTAGTGGGTAGGAGCATAATGGATCCAAACAGATAAATAAAACTCCTCTCAAAAAGTAGTGTGAGATAAACTGTGATTCAAAAGCTTTTACTATTCACAAAAAACTAAAACAAAAGAAGTGTATGTACAGAAGAAATAAAATCGAAATCTTAAAAAAATTGTGTTTAATTTTGTCGATTTTGAAATAAGTTTACAGTTACAAAATTGTTTTTCTGTTTTAAAATTTTTTGGCTGTATGTTTGTTTAACTGAATGTTTGTCAGACGACAGATTAACAAAATCAAACTTGACATGAATCCGTATGCAGGGAGTTTGCAAGTTCTTCCCATTAACACATGAGTAGTCCCCAGGTACTCTGGCTTCCTCTTATATATATATATATATATATATATGTATATATATATATATATGTATGTATGTATGTATTCTAACCATATAATTTTAGGGTGACGTTTTAACTCTCACCTTTCTTTCCTTCCAGTTTTGTTCGATGGCCATGTCCATGTTTCATCGTCCAAATAATCTGGACTAAACCAAGACATGTAAGAACCGAGAGCTGTATGATATTTTGACAAACACTATCTGATTCATATAATTTAAACCACATCAAAACAAACACGACGCAGTTAGTAGGACCACAGCCAAGATGGTTTGTACATTTTCTCTCACATCAAAACAGTTGATTTAGTGCAGCTAAATCAACATACTCCAAGTCTTGATCTAACTAGTAAGGTAAATTGCTAGTTAGTCTGAATATGATGTTTATGGTAAACAAGGAGTACATTTGTTACTTATAGTTACTTTTAAACTCAGTTGCTGTTTTTTTTTGCTTGGATAATCTTCAAACTTCATGTCGTGTTGCTAATAAACAATAACTAATGCTGCCCCATGGACATCGATATAGAATAGTTTTAGAACATCTGTGGACATCTAAGGACTGGCAGATGCACTCTCAGTCTTTTTCTGGTTAATTCACGATGTGTTGACAGAGATTGCCATAAATCGTACAACAGGAGGCTCCCTTACAGCCCAGGCGACAGCGGCACACTCCTCGAGCCTCGGGACGGTCACTTAGCAGTGGGCTGCTCTGCCTTATGGTGCCATAAACTGGCTTAGTCAAAACACGGTTTTATGAGATGGCTGTAATTAGTTTGGTGTTCAAAGGTTTGCTTGGGCGCTACCACGTCTGCCCTGACGGCAGCGATTAGCCCAGCGGCAGCACTAGACCAGCAGATTAAATGGGTGTTGTAATAGCTTGAAGGGCTTGAGTTGTAAGGACAGCAGCAAAACAAACAGAACGAAGATGTCCAGTGGTATGAAGCGACAAGCTTAAACCAGCGGATTTCTTCTTGGTACATGGAATTTATCCAACATTTGTTGTTGCAAGATAAAAGAAAAATTAGTCAGTTTTTAAAAAATTCATTTCTAAATCTCGATAGATTGACAGCTGGATTTATACCTGGGCTTTGAATAGACCAATGGGCTGGAAGGTAAAACCTCTGCCCTATAAGTAGTTCTTCTAATTTCATATGTAAGTCAATGCAATTTGTATGACATAAAAGTGCTTCTGGTGCAGCAGATGCTCAAGGTTGTCTTCTTTCCACCAGAATCTTCAGTGTCCAGAGCATCCAGCTCGTTGTTTTTCTTTGCTCCTCTGCATTCATGAAACCTCCTGTTTAATAAACCCGAGATTTACACCGTTAAATGAGGTACTTTCTAAGGTTTTACCATGTTTGAATAAAATATCTGCAAAACATATCCAGCTGCACAGCATCCAAAACCAGTGAGAATAGAAACGGAGCAACCAATGTGTTTAAAAAGCAAAACATCCGAACTAAGCAAACAGAGTCAGTCCAACATGCTGCCACCCTGAGTGAGGCAAATCCACAATCTAGCAGCATAGCTTCAGTTATTTATTACCCTGTCAGCTGTGACCAACTAAACTGTTCCTGTTTAGGATGTGTGCACCAATCCCTGAGACTTTTGAAGTAGGTTATTGGTTTTAGTGTGGGTTATCTGAGAAATGGGGGTAGTTACAAAAATATGTCACATGTTTGAGATGTATACAGTTCATTCTTTGGTAAAAACGATATGCAACACGTTCTGAGAGTCTATCATGTACAGTCATGAAAAATACAATGGCATTTGAAGTTGTGGCAAGATCCTCCTTTAGCATGACATTTCTTTTAGTTTGATTTCAGATAAACAAGAGGTTTGGTTGCATCAACTCCTAAAGTAATAAATAAATAAGTAAATAACTGAATAACAGAGCCAGCCAGGATCCCCCAGCAGCTCTGGGTTCTGAGCCTTCGGGGGATTTGAATAAAAGGAGAACCTCTTCATTAGTCCACGCACTCTTCTCTGCCCAGCAGCGCGCCTCCCGCTAAACGCCAGAAGTGCAAAAGCTTCAAAAGCCGCAGCATAAACGCGAGTGCTCGTTTCAAAATAAAAGCCCATGTACAAAGAACGATTACAGAACAATAATAATAATAATAATAATAATAATAATAATAATAATAATAATAATAATAATGATAATATTAATAATAATAATAATAATAATAATGGTAATAATAATAATAATAATAATAATAATGGTAATAATAATAATGGTAATAATAATAATAATAATGGTAATAATAATAATAATAATAATAATAATAATAATAATAATGGTAATAATAATAATAATAATAATAATAATAGTGATAATAATAATTGTATTATTGTCATTGTTATTATTATTATTTTTTTGTGGTTGTTGTTAATGTTTCTGTTATTGATGTTATTGTTGTTATAATTATTATTATTTTATAAACTGTTTGAAAGGTTTTAAATTGAAAATTAAATGGCAAGTATGCAGAATAGTACATGAAAAGCTATCATTAACAATATGAAAGGGCTAGTTAGTCTTTTTAACTGTAGAAGACAACATTGAGGTATAAAATATACAAATATACTGTATGATTAGTTTCCTTCATTCCCCACAATAAATTGGCTTTTCTTCAAGTCCTTTATACGTCCATTTCTGGCCATTCAGAGAATCTAGCTAACCTGACAGGGATGTCTTTGTAGTGTTGGAGTACCCGGAGGGAACATGCAAACTCCTTGCAGAACATCCCGAGGCTCTATAGAAAACACACAGAAGGTACATGACATTTATTATATATTTAATAACAACTCCTCCTTTTTTCTTGCTGTCCGTTTTCCAGAATGAGCCTCTAAACCTTTCCTGCTTCCAAATATATTCTGCATGTGAACTCTTCAGCTATCCTCGGAATCAAAGGTTTTCAGCGCAAAGTGAGATTTATTTTGAAATTCCGTAAACGGAAGTGCCGTATGTGCCGGACGCGAGCCGACTTGAACGCAACACCTTGACTGCTCGCTATACTTACTTGACAGAGCAGCAGCCGGCGGAGGCGCAGCAGTCGGGGCTAAGCGTTGAGCGCGTGCGAGTGCTCCGGGAAGCGTTCACCTGTCCTCGTGCGCGTTTGTATCATGTTTTACAATTATATCTCTTTAAATGATTCAGGTTTTAACTGTAATTAATCACAGCAGACAGTATTGGTTGGTTTGGAAGTAAAGAACGTGCAGAAGAAACAATCTAGCAGCCTAGGATTAACATTTCCTTATGCGGATATCTTCTTCTGTAATATGTTTTAGGGGGGGGGCAGGTTTTTGTTGTGAATAAGGCTTAAAATATGACTAAATGGTGTTACTGAAATTCCAATGTGCATTTGAGTACATTTTAATGCACATTTCTAAGGAAAGCTTAAAAGTGGAACTGCAACCCACCCGCCCACCCCACCCTTAAATCAGGTTCTAACCGATTTCTAACTTGTTCTTCGATATAAAATCTTAAATGCTACCCAAACAGGATGTGGCGTTCATTTGCAACGACTGACTGAAGTTGGTCTTTATTTGCTCGCGCAGCCGGACTGAAACACAGATTCTAGCTCCGACACAGAAACCCTCCCGACCACAAGTTAGCTTCAACGAGGTCACCTTATTCATTCCTAGTAGAACCTCTTACCATTCAGCACACATTTGACTGAACTTAAATTCTGATGGGGATTTTCAGGACGAAAGTGTAACTCAGCATTACCTTTTCTACATAAAACGATCACAGTTTGGTTCACAATCCTGGCACAAACCGCTGGAGCCTTGCAGATGATAATAGTTTAACTAATGCGGTAAATTAATTGTGCGTATTGACCCGAGGAATACCGCCTGCCGCTTTGCTCTCACACGTTTCGCTCTCAAATGAGAAACTAATTGCCTCTTTTTATTGCTGAAATTGCTTTCAGGCTGTCGTTTAGCTTGTAGTTACGGCGCCTTCCTACTTTTCCCTTTATTTATAAGTTACGTGGCCTCAATTGTTCGCCGTCATAAACTCTGGTTTCTCTACGGTAAAACAACGAGGTGTGACGCAGTTTCAACATTATTATTATGATGTCGGATTATATTAAATGCAGCGTCCTGCAGGAGTATGTATTTTTCTGACCTTTTTATTTTTCACAGCACAAACACAGACATTTAATCTGTATTTCATGAGGCTGACCAGCAGGAAATAGTGAATAACTATGAAGAGGAAGAAAAATAGTTTTTAGATTTTTTTTCCTGAAATCTGAAAAGTGCGTAGTGCATTTGCAATTTTTGTCCCAGTGATTGCAAAAACGCTCTAGCTCAGTCAGACTGGACGGATATCGTTTTTAAGTCCTGCTATTAGCTTTCAGGAGGATTTTTATACTTTAAGGTCTAAAGTCTAGGTTTAGAGTTTAATTAAGCCATTCCTAAACCAACATATCTGTTTAAATGGACAGTATTCCATTGTAGCTTCAGCTGTGTGTTTAGGGTTAGAGTTCTTTCGGAAGGTGGAGCGCTGCCCCCGGCTCTAACACGTTTTCTTCTGTGATCGCTCTGTATTTAGCATCGTTCCTCAAGTAAAGCAGGATGCTGCAGCTTCCCTTTTTCGCTATTATTAAAGAGAGTGTTGCATCATCCTCGTACCTCTAAATCCATATTCATGAGATTTATAAGTATTTACAGGCGTGTTCATTGCAATTGCAGAGATTCACAGAATGAGTCAAAGTCCTCCTCGTTCTGTGATTCCAAATGAGGGAAACGTTCAACCGTGTGAACGCGTAGAGGTGTGTCAGCCAGAGGTGCGCCTGATTCTCCTCAGTTGGAGGTCTCCGTGCAGCCTGACGTAGAAAGCGCCCCCCTGCCTGTCAGCTGATCTCCTCTCACTTAAGGCTGCAGCTCTGATGCGAGGGGCGTCTGAGTGGTTGGGGCCTGGAGAGGCAGGGATGTAGGATGAAGCAGTTATGATGTGAGGCTGATTCTCGTCTCTCTGGCCGTCCTTGAAAACCTTTACGCTCCCTTTTACTCCAAAGTGGCAACTCCAGCCACTCTTCAGCTGATGATTGGGTTTTACTCAGGCTCCTGAGAAGTGTGACTTTCTTGGCTTGATCCTCTCTGCAGAACGGAGGGGTGGGTGGGTCGGGGCTGTTAACAGGAATCTGAACTGAGACCTGAACCTTTTCTGCATCTGAGCTCTAACAGTGTGAAAACAGTTCTGCATGATTAATCTCCATGTTTTATTCACCGCCTTGCTTCTGTTTTTCTTTCCATGCCTTAAAGAAAATATTAGCATAAAAACACTTTGGAGCTTTCTGAACTCATGACAAGAGTTTTTTTTTATGTGTGATGAGTTTATCTGTGAACAAGCACTGATCAGGTTTCTTTCCTGGCCACTACTGACGGCTGACTTTTAGTTTCTTTGTCCCCCCCTGTCATATTTCATATCTTGCAGGTTCTTTTAAAAATATAATTTATTTATTTTTGTACTTGTATTTTTCAAAAATTACACAGACGTTAACACATTTCTACATCACTGTTCCATAGTTTTACAACAAAAATGGAACACAACATTTATACACTCTAAAGAATAAGTTTAATATTATTATTATGTTAATTTCAATCCTGTGCGTGCGTGCGTGCGTGCGTGTGTGTGTGTGTGTGTTTCTGCTGGGAGGGGCATTAAAGGTCAGTAATGCGGTGGAGGATTATGGGGTTATTGTTGCTTTATTTTAATAAAAATGTCAAAAATGTAAAGTACATGTCACTCAGCCGCCATAACAGCGATGTTAATACCAGATATTGATCACCAGCCCACATTTTCATACTTTTTTCCACACTCATAAAAAGCCTGTCAGAGTTAAATCTGTTAGTTGATGCATCTATGAAGTGAAAACAAGGTTCAGAGCCGAGCAAGGACGACCCGGCTCTCTGTCCGGCTGGTCCGTGCATCTCTATTTACCTCTTAATGCTTCAAAAGCTCCTGTTGTGTAACAAGGAGACCTAAATGACTCCCTCTGCTTACAGTGTCTTCATCTAAACTGCCTGCCTGACTCAGGATCAGTCAATCAGAGCTCCTCTCGTCTCCCGGTTTCTTCTCACATGGCCAAGAGGCTGTCATGCAACTTGTCCAAACAGATCGTGGCTCAGATGATTCCATTATTGCTGCGTGGATGTTTCTGTGCTTGCCAAAGCAAACAAAAGCTGCGATTCAGATGGTTTAATGAGCGCGGGTCTTATCGTTCCGTATAAACAAACCGCAAAGGTGTAGAGGCGTCCCTGTCTGGGAGACACCGAGGATGGGCTTAGAGAGGAGAAGAAGAGCTCCTGGTAGAAGGTGTAGAGAATATGAAAGGCTGCGGGACGCACAAGCATGAAAGGTGCAGTGTTTAGATTAGGCCGCTGTGTGTGTGTGTGTGTGTGCATGCGTGCGTGCGTGCTTCTTGTTAAGGGCTCTAAATTGGGGTTTTCTGTGCATAAAGCTGATAAGGTCCAACCAAAGTCTCACAGTTTGTGCTGAGTAAGGAATGTGTCACGGGTCCTCCAAAGGGAAAGAAAAACAGCGCAGTTAGGAGTAAAGACAACACAACCTTTTTATGGTGTGTGTGTGTGTGTGTGCTGACATGTCTGTGTGCCTCTTAAGAGACTTTTTGCCTCGTTTCTACTGCGTTTAGTGATGCACAGCAGAAAGGTCGCTGTGTGTTGTTTGCAAGATAAAAGCAAAAGCAATTCCAGCAATCTTGTAAATGCGTTCATACCCTTTGACCTTCTCCACAGTGGTTCACACTGAAAATCATGCAGGCTTTGCTTTTATGCATTTTGCTCAGACCCCCCTGATAAACATGCATCCTTTTCAAATCTGTCAGATCTGATGATGACATTTTGCCACAGTATTCTCTGCTGCACCACTGTTTTCTGTGGGCTACTTGCACACTCGGCTTTGGGTCGACCCGCGAACATTAAAGCTACCAGTGGTAATAAGACTTTGTGCGCTGGACGGTTTGTACTTTGCTTTTTTTGGGCACTTCACCCAGAGCTTTCAGTACATTCCAGCCTCTCCCAGCTTAGGCAAACAGAGGGCAGAGCTCTTCATCATCTCGCTCTGTACCTGCCGTTTCTCTGCTTCCCTCCTGCTATTCACATTTAGATCATCTCGCCTCTTCTAAACTTGGGTATTCCTGGTGGAGGAGCTGTAGGTTTGCATCAATCAGCCTGCAGACCTTAAAATTTCCCAAGCAGATTTGAGCCCTGTGTAAGTTATTTAGGTCCAAAAAGACTCAAAACCCAGGACTTCATGAACTTGTATTGTAGCTTTCGTCTTTTTTACTGAGCTGAATCTTTGTTAACCCGCCTTAGCAGTCGGGTGTGCTGGGAGAGTTTCGGAGCAAAGCAGCGAAGTAAGATTTCCACCCTAAGCTTTAAAATCTGTGAGGAATGTCATGTCAAAATATTCAATTGTGTGCCCGGAGCCCGAGGCGCTTCTTCATCTCGATTCAGCTCGCTGTTGATTTCTCTCACAAAGAACACCGAGAAGTTTAAATAACCTGCTCTGCCAAACCTATTTATTTCCTGTTTTTGTGTTTGTTGCTTCAAAGGTTGGAGACGGGAATCAGCGGGACCATCCTTCGTGTTTTTTTAGCGCCGTCTGTGGCCGCCGTTCAGCGGGACAGTATGCAGATGGTGGAGGATGGCGCCTGAGTTGGAGTCGGTCCTTGCCGATCTGCGTCGGACCTCCCCGTCCGGAGGGATGACGGCTCTGTGGTGCTCATTCTGGCTGTCCCTCCTGCTGCCTGTCTGCGTCTCACCGGCCAGGCTGACCACAGTTCATCCCACAGGTAGGACGCAGTACTCCACCCTGACTCATCTCTATTTCTTCTTGCGATTCATAATATGGATAGAAGTGCGGAAAGAACAAGAAACCAATAAAAAGAACTCATAAACCTTTTCACATTTTGTCACTTTAGCAATTTTCATTTAAGCTCAGTGGTGGCAGCATTATGCTAGGGGACGGGGTTGTGGAAGCTGGCCACTTAAAACCCTTTTTGACAAATATATGGAGAGTGAAGAATCCCAAGAAAGAATAAATAAAGAGCTTAAAAAATAATGATTTAAATATGTTATTCATTCACTGAAACTGGAAACAAATCCCAAAAATTACTCATTGAATATATGAACAGTTATTTTTGCCTTGATTAAATGTATTGATTTCATTTTTTTAAAAGTAACTGATTTGTTTCGTAATTTCTGTGACCTGAAGCAAATCGTGTCAACTCCACCCATCAAATTCAGTTACGCCCTGATTGGCTGCTTTATTGGGGTATGGGACTTTTTACTCACCATATATATGGAACAAAAGTCAAAAGGTTTCTGTTTGTGCATCAGCTTTTGGACAACAGGAACACGTCCAGATGTCTCCACGCTGAGAATCTTCGTCGTTTGCGTCATCGCGTGACACCTCGGCGTTTTACGAAGCTTGCGTCGTCTATGCAAATGTTTCCTTTCTGATTTGCATCCCCTCTTTAAAGAGGATTTAATTGGACGGTTCGAGGTTTGCTCAGCTTAGTGTGATTTCCTTGTTCTCCAGGCGGAGACGTACCCAGAGATCAATCCAAAGTAAACGTCAACTGTGTTTTCTTTAATCTCGCCCAAAAAACAGAGCTCAGTAATCTTTTTAGGGTTTTTTTTCTGAGGCATAAGCCAAGAGTTAACACCCCCCCTGTAAGTCAGAAGCCGTTTCCAAAGATCCTTTGACACACTTTACATGCTGCAGTTGCATTAGGAGAGGTGAGGGGTTGTGCGTTATTTCTGGAGAGGATCCAGATTCGTTGTGCAAGGCAGGTTTTTTCCCCTCGCTTGTTCATGTGTGTGTAGGAACATGTCGAGGCTATCTAGCAGATAACGCAGCTCAGGAGGGGAAATGGATCGCAGCTCGTATGCTTTTATAATGTTAAAACCCTGATAAGGTCAGTTTTGGAAGGACATGCCTGAAACGTGATGTCAACTACGGAAATCCACCACAAACGGAAAAGAGCGAGAAAGACTTCTGCCCTCCAGCACGCTGAACCCCAGCGCCGCCATACAGAGCGCTGGTGATTTTGGCGCGTCCGACCTCCTTGAGTGTGACGTTTGGCAGGAGCCCAGAGTGCGAGGGAGTGTTGTTGTTTTTCCTTGTTTTTTTTAAAGCGCTTCATATAGTCGCAGAAATGCAGCACAGACTCCGAGGAGCAGACTGTCGGTTCCACACGCGGTCGTTTGATGGTTCACGTCATATGAAGTGGATGGAACTGTGTCTTCCAAAGAAGCGGCAGGGTTTTATCTCGCAATCATCAATGTCTGCATTGTTGGTTACTTTCACGTTTGCTTGAAATGACAGACGACCTGCACGGAAAATGCAGGTTGTCTCACAGAGGCAGTGAATTAGGCAGAAAAGACGGCCTTGTGTAAGCAAACACTAGCAGTAGAAAATAAAACATGCAGCAGTGGTTTCTGGATTTGTCTCGGGAGAACAATCAACAACGTTGAGTTTAACGGACAGTGCTGCGCCACTCCTACTCCTTCTTACTTTGTTAGCTACTTTTAGCAATAGTTCAGCTTTGAAGCTGCTCGTTGCCATCAAGGTTCCAGCAGGGTTTTTGTATCAGTTATTAGAGATTCACCAAATAAGAATTATGTTGCTGATTTCTGACACAACCTCAAACCGATTGAGATCCTCTGCCAGCGGAACCTGATTCTACATCTTGAATCTGTTTGAACGGCTTCACAGTAGCGAGCAGCGCGATCGGTCTGCATTAACACGCCGGCGGTTTGAGTGTGCGTGCAGCCATTTTTACATCAGATGGCTGTGATGTTTTTCCCAAAGAAAGCTATTTTAATTTGCGTTATTAGTGTTTATCTTTATCATTAATGGCTTTATTAGTGGTGATTACAAGTTTATCATCTATGACTCATCCAGCTGTGAGGTTGCCTGTCACTGAGGCTGGGAACCCCCCTTGCCTGGTAGGCATGTCCGGCCTGCGGCCCGTTCCCGCCCTCAGCCCTTTGGCCTCCCGCAGGGTTGCCCGTGTCCACAGATGGACCAGCAGCGGGGGTAAAGTGGCTGTTATTTCCAGGCAGATGGCACTATTCCTCCTCTGCCACCACAATCCTTAGCTGTGACGTTCCTTAGGTTTATTCTCTGTGTCTGTCACCATGTGTGTGTGTGTGAGAATGTGGCAGGTAGATGAATATGCATATGTATGTGTGTGAGGACGGAAATGTCCTTGAAAGCTTAGAGTTAGTAATGATTAACCCAAAGGTAACAGGCTGCCAGCTCCAGCTTCATTAATGTTGTCTGGTGATTTTGTCCTCGTTTTTAGATTGTTTGTGTTCACTTTTGACCACTGAGCGTGGGTCCTGAATGTTTTTGGCTGGGGAAAAAAAAAAAGATCTCTCGCAGCTATTTCTGCTTAAAAATGGTTGCCTTTCACTTATGGAGGATTTTAAATATAAAACCTGTTATTATTTGGTTGGCAGATTTATTCCATGAAGGCACTGAAAACATGTAATTTTATTTGTGAAAAAAAACATCTCACCCATAGAACCGAACTGCCCATTAAAAAATAATCAAGAGTCATTTCCAGACTCCTTGCTGACTTTTCATGTGTGCGTTAGTGGAGTGAGGCGGCTCTGTGGTTTGTCTGTGAACCAGCGTGACGTCCAGTCCCTTGTTTCCTTTAGGTCTGTGCGGTTGTTTATTTCTCTAAAGGCTGGTGGCGTTCCCAAATGTTAGAAAAAGGAGGGAAAATAGCTTCTTTTTTGTTTGGAAAGCTTTTGCGTGAGACCAGTGACGAAGACCAGAGGCCCAGACGTATGTGTGGGTGGCTCTCCCGCCTTCAGGCACTGACCAGACAGGGACATCTCCTGCTGGTGGCCTCTTGTGGTCGTAGTGTCAAAGTTCGTCGCGTTAAAACCACACATCATGATAACGTTTTGATCACATTAGTTATGAACCCAACGGATACTAGAAGTAGCCTTACAGTTGCTACTACTACACCAACAAATATTGCGATTATAGCAGGCAGGTTGTGCTTTGGTATGATTCGTTTGCCTATCCACAAAAATCCCTCATAGACTCAAAACCACACAATTTTTAAAGATGCGTAAAATCCAAATAAACCCCGAGCTTCATTAACTAGATTGTTCTAGAGAGATTTGCTGCATATCTTGACTTTATTTAGTTAAATATGCTCCACGTTGCTTTGCCAGATTAGGTGTTATTTGACTTTTAAAATTAAAATTAACTTCAGAGCCACATGCACACAATCACATGATACACATGATGCAAACTAACCGTGATCACTTCGTACCTCGTGCTCCTCCCAGATAAACCGCCGCTCACAGACCTTCGTCAACGACACAAGTGCTTGCACCGCATGCTTTTGCACCACCTTACTTGCTTTGACACAACAGTCAGGTGGACGGAAATAAACCATTTCTGCTTCAAGTTGGACTAAAATGTAACGTCTTGTTTTCGCAAAGTGAAGTAAAGATGAGTTCAATTATACCTAAGCTCAACCAAGCTGCGGTCTACGATTTCTCCCTGTTCAACACGTCTGAAGCCAACGGCTGAAGTCAAGTTGTTCCTGAGGACTGGAATGATGTCCATTTGAAATTGGTGCTTTCTTTGACATGTATGTGTTGTGCAGCACATTTGCTGAACTCCTCTGTGTCGCACATCTACAACCTCCTCACATTAGCGGGTTGGTCCGGGAGTGACTGGTGGTGTTCCTTCAGCCTTCACACACAAACTCCCATGTTTTTGTTTTTGTAACATTTGGTAAAACTGTTTGGCTTCTTAGTAAAATAAGTGTAAGAAGTATGACTGGAACTTATCTCCAAACCATCTGATTGGATCCGTTACAGCTGGATTTCTTTCTTCTCGTCCTCATACTTGTATGTGTCATGAAGCAGCCAACATAACTGCCCTGTAACCATCCCACTACGTGCGCCATGCGTGGGCCTAACAAGAGCTACGGGAAATCGGGCCGTTCATCACACGTTAAGATTTAATCCTGCCCTGAGCAGTTCCTGCTCCTCAGGAGAAAGGCGTTTGCTTTTTGGGGTTTTTTTTCGCAGCGTGATGTACATTTCCCTGGCAACGTTATCAGGAAGTCATCTAGCAGGCGTGGGAAGCATACAGGTCAAACGAGCTTTAGAGAACGCTGATTTCTCAAACAACGGCTGCTTTGTGTTGACGCTCTGATGCAAGTAATCCAGTAGACACCTAAGACTCGGAATTAAAGACTGAACACTGCACTTAGTACAGGATTACAGAAGTTTTTATAAACTTTTATGCAGTTGATTTATGCAGAGTTTTTATGTTTTTATGCAACAAAATGTTAAAGGCAAATTGTTTCACCGTACCAACTTCTTTTTAATACGCTGGATTCACAGTGAGATATTAAAAATAGTTGCACTCTTACACTTTCATCAGAGAAAATTGGAAAATAAAACAAAAACTACGATCACACAGCAGTTTTGCTTTCTTTCTTCTTGTTTTTTTTTGCTTCCTTCTTTCCTATAAAAGGCGGCTATACAATGATATTTCAGATTTATTAAAGGTTACCAAAAAAGAAAAAGTATTCAAACAGCCTGGCCAGAGAAGTAAGTGTTCATAATTTGGCAATAAGCAAGAAACTGTGCAATAAATGACACAGTAACAGCGTATAGTCACACATTTCTAATTCCATGATATGTATTTGCAGGGGGCAGAAATAGTTTTTGGATGTTTCAGACATCCTTAATTAAGGTTTGTCATAGGGCTGCACAACATATGGCAAATATATTGTGATCGCATCACGTGCAACATACATGGTGCAAAACAACTGTTTGGATTAGGATAATTGTTTGCTAATAAATTGTCCTGCAGTTGTAGTTTTTATGCAAATGCAATTTCTACCCTATAGGACACAATTGACATTGCCAGAAATGCTGGAGGTTCAAAATTATCTTTTATGGCAGCATTTTTATTTGTCTCGTTTTCTTTCTCTTAATAAACAAAATCATCACTTAGGAATGGACACAAAGCAAACACAGAAGAAAACTTTAAGGGGGCAAACACTTTTTTTCCCTAGACTTTTAATAAAAACCAATCCAAGGATTCAGTTTTTTTTATTTTTTATTTTTTTTAAATCTCCACTTTACAAGATGTAAGCTGTCGGCTCCAGATCAGCGGGTCACTTTTAGCCAGCGGGTCGCTGCTCTCACCTGCCTACTGTATGTATTATCGTACATCATTAAAGCCCTTTGATATCTTCCCTGCGAGCCATTCAATGAATTATGGATGCAAAGGCCGGTTTATGCGTGTACTCTACTGCCATCATCATGTTCCTGTTGTTTTTCAGTACGTTTCTCTCTACTTTCAGTGCGTTTCTCTCTACTTTCAGTGCGCACATGTAAAGAGAAACCAAATACAAAACACACTGCCAGCCGCAGATCTACCCGGACAGGCTGCGGTTCAGGGCAGTTGTTTTCCAGCAGACTGACAGTGGTGTTGACATACGACAGGTTTTTAATTACAAAGCTCCCCCTCAGGGCAATTGTTGAGATACTTAACAGATCAAGCAGACAAGGCGACCAACAGAAGGACCTGTTGTGTCGTATCAGAAAGGCTGTTACTCCAGAAACTGTATGTAAAATTGGCCCTTTCGGTTTTGTCGTTTATTAAAAGATGTCTCCTCTGTCGCTTGATCATTATTTGTATCTGTCCCACTGTCATCTAGATTTACTGCCACTCTTTATTGAGCTGCGTGTTTTTCAATGATTTGTGGAAAGGCTTTGCAGTTGCAAGATGCAGCCATTGTACCTAATGCATGTTTGAACTTGTCTGACACCATGTAGTTTTATGGTTTGTGCCACATTCAGGAGAAAAGTGTTACATTTTCAGACTGATAACATGTCCCGTGACGGTTTTCAGCCTGCTCACCAGTGGTGTATTTAAACACTCTATCCCCTAGAGCTGCATGATATTAGCAATACTTGTGAATACTCTAATGGCAATACCAGTTATGATAAATATATTGTACACTTCCAACATTGTCAGTCCAAATGTGAATGCTTGGAACTAAGTGCCCAACGTAACGTGCAGTACCTCAACTTTAAACAGTAACACCAAAAACCAAACAGGGCACTCTAAGCTTTTATAACACTCCAACCAAAGCGTTTTATCTCCGCATATACAGCCTTTCAGCAGCGATGAGGTATGTTGTTCAGTTTGCACTGAACTGATTCACTCAGCCGAAACAGCGTTGATAAGAATGTAAACATTACTGGTAATTGAAGAAATATCCACTAAAATCCAAAACGGGAGTCCCAAAATACAAGGAGGGTAACCAGCGTAGGGTTCCTCAACATCGTTGCTTTCATGATGCATAAAGTACCTGCTGTAAATATTTTCTTTTAAAAATCCCATTTTATTTAACTAACCATTTTCAGGTGGTTTCATTGTTATATCCCATCCATCCAGCCAGTTGCTACACCCTCTTATCCTTCATTAATTTAGAAAATAAATAAACTAGATCTCACTTTTAATAGTCAGAACCTTTTATTGTTCGGTTGTGGAACAGAAGCAACAATGCCAGCTCTGTCTTTATCCCGAGATGGCATCAGCACGTCTAGGCGTCAGCTTGAAAAGTTTCTGTAAAGACGAACTGCAGAGGATCTCTCCCTGTGTGTCTCCCTGTCATGCTGCTGCGCTCCATTTCCATTACCATGAATGAAAACCTGGAGCCATCAGAGGAGGGTTGCAGTATGTGTTGGATGGAGGGTGAGAGAGTGTAAGAACTCCCTGGGCTGTATGTGTGGCTTCTCTTATTTTTTTCCTCCTCCATCAGCTTTAGCTCCCCTTCTTCCCTCATTCCAGTTGTTCTTTGTTTCCTCGTACCCCATGGATGCCCCAACACATCTGCTCACTGTGCCTTCATCCTTCTCCTTAATGCAGCCTAATTCCGTCACCTAGTTCTCTCTCCATCTTTATTTCCTTTGTCTTTTTTCCTTTTCTTTCTCTGGTGCCCCATCCATCCATCTTCGTTGACTGCTGAAAAGATCCAGAGGCCTGCGCTCTCACCCTCATACGCGCTTCTGTTTAACGCTCCCCCACATCCAGCACAGCTGACACGTCTAATATTGAAACGAAACTCCCTACCCTCAACCCCCACCCCCCCATCCCCCGGTATTCCCTTATGTTATTTTGCCAGGAGAACTAAAGTAATAAACCCTTGTAGCGTCTGCGGGGTGTAATGGAAGCCTTCTTCACCCTGGAAAGAGGAGGGAGAGATGATGTTGTGCTGGCTGACAGCAGCACAGTGACAGAAGAGCTGACTGCATTTTTATTTTTTTCATTTAAAAAGTCTTCAGCAGGTTTTGTGTTTTTTTTGTTGTAGTTTTTAGTTATTTTTAAATGTAGGGTTTGGTAATTGGCTACATTTGTTTTTCCCCTAATGTGACAGATTTCCCCTAATCACAGCACACTGCGTTCTGTTTGGTGAATGTCACAGAAAAAATGAGAGAATAAGAAAATGTAACTTTTTTTCATCTACAAAGCTTGCAGCTTCAGATTGGAGTCGCACTCTGAGCCCTCAGGAGACAAGTGAACAGCCAACGCTGGTGTCTATCTGGAGGGAACAGCCCAAACAACTGTGCTAGAGCTGGTTTGCTTTTCTGACACTCTGCTGATAACGGGGACTCTAACCGGCACAAACAATGAAGCCGTTCCTCGACAGGAAAGAGACGGCAGATATAACTGATCGCAACGCAGAAGGAAAAGCTGCAGCGAAACATGTGTTACAGATTTATAGGACTTCCAATTCAACTCATAGAAGAGTTCATTACAATTGAACAGATTTTTTAAACATTTGTCATTTTATAATTAATCTCTAAATAAAATCAAGGGAAAAACTTGATTTGAATTGGATTGTCTATGAAAACATTTCATTTTATTTTATTTTATTTCTTAGCCTTATCTCCCAAACCTAGATGCAGATTAATCCAGGAGAGTCCTGTCAGACAGCCTGAATGGAAGCAGAGCTGATGGTCAATTTAATAGTAAAAAAAAACGTACACAAGCATCCTATTAAATCTTATCAAATGTGACTTCTTTTGTGATGAGTAGTTTGCAAAAATGTCGTTTTTGCATCTACTACCAAATAACCTTGCAGCTTTTAGAAAAGGGGATTTCATTAACTATAAACAAGCTCTTTAACTCTTTCACCTTTTTACTGCCCTTTCTATCAAATGCACAATAAAACACATTCAAATTTGTGGTAACCTGACAAACAAATATGAGAAATATGGCATGTGTAATGAACAACCCGTCGGGAAAGCTTTCATTTGGTTTTTATTAATTGAATGTATTTGCATTTTCCAAATCTGTTGTTGGACTTCTTCGTTTTAAAAATCCAAAATTGCCTTTTGACTACTTCTCAGGCGCAGAACAAAGTGTTTATTTCAGCTGACTTTGGAACTGTGGAATGAGGGAGTACATAAAGGTTTTTAGGCCTGAGGCGTTTATTATTCTGTGACTGCTGTACTGGGACACATTTTAGTTACTCTGATCAACAAGAATTTAATGTGACAGATCAACACAAAGTAAAACGAATTTGTAATTTCATCTTTATTTTTATGTCAATACAGATCCAAACTACATGCAGCACGTAGTCGTGTTAGCTCAGCTGAACCAATACCCTGTAAAACCCTCTTCTCATGCACTTACATCTGCACGTTTTGGGGGTTTGTGCCTACCAGCATTGTACATCTACCCACCCAAACCTTTGGCTATTTCTAGTAGCGATATTTTTGATCACATAATCTTAATACAAGCTACATCTGCATTGTCAACAAAGTATGGCGGATATTTCACCGTTTTTTAAGAGGACTCATGAAGTTGTGGAAGTCTAACCAAAACTGTCGAAACGCTACATATCGTTCCGAATGGTGGTGAAAGAA
>JAVLVB010000574.1:282039-314597 GCA_032876305.1 Orestias chungarensis | reverse complement strand
AAAATAAATATTTTTTTTACTTTGAGTTTATTTACATTTGAAGTGACATTCTAACTCTCTGCTCCCACCTAGAGACAGTTTCATTTTTTGCACAGTTGCAAATGCAGTGGAAGTAGGGGCCCACACAATGAACTCTCAAAACGTGGTCCTCACAACCTCATAAAAACATGTGTGTGTGTGTGTGTGTGTGTGTGTGTGTGTGTGTGTGTGTGTGTGTGTGTGTGTGTGTGTGTGTGTGTGTGTGTGTGTGTTAACTGAAGAAGACGCAATCTATTCCAGCACTAATCAGAGGTGGATGGCTTCTCCTTTATGTCCAAAATATCCATTCCAGACTCTAAAATTATCCTCATTGTTATCTAAGCTAGAGTGTCTGTTTTATTTTTTTTCCCTTAAATGAATTTCCTAATTAAAGTAAAATAAGCACATTTGCTTTCAGCTCGGCTCAGCACGCCGCAGGGATTAAGATCACATTTGATGGAGTTTCACTGCAAGCTGTAATGAAGTGAATAATTTAAACGCTCCTGCGTCTGTTTGAATCACCTCAAAAGTTTGACATTGAACAACATGTGACAGCAATATCTCGAGTTCTCCTGCACCGCCGGCGGATCTCCTCCCTCTGTGTCAAACACTCCACCTTTGGTTTATCTGCAAACACACACTGCTCTATTGTGTTGGTCCTGGATTGTTTGAGTAGGGTGCAGATACGTACCTAGCTAGGGAACTACATCCGGACTACAAGAAAACATGATACAAAATGTCGACGTCATGGAAATAAGATTAGACTTTTAAGAGAAGACTAAAAATTCCCATGTTTTTGTTTTGTTTTTTGTTGTTTTGGGTTTTTTTTGCACAAATTATGGATACCTATATTTAAGATTTTAGTCCAAACTTATACTAGTACTTATTGTTTTGAAGTATATGTTTGTAGTTTAAGCAAAATGCAACAGTCGATCAAATAGGCACGGACAAAAATGTGAAAACGCCACATTCTCACATGATGCTGCTACCAGTGCCAACATTTTTCTCAAAGACTATGAAATATATTCTAATTTCTTTTACTGTCGTAAAATATAAATATGAATATGACTTTCTATATTTTCCCCAATCGAAAACAAGCTTTCTCATTATTTCATAGCAAAAAAATAAGTTATAAACCTTTTCTAAAGCCAGCTGACTAGCAGACTCAGGTTAGATTTACTTTGATTTTGCTAGTTTGTTAATTTTGCTAGATGTTTAGCAAACGCAGACTTCAAGTTTCCTTTTCCAAACCTTTTTTTTGTCCGCTCACATATAATCCGGAGTATTGTGAACTGGTTTTCTGAAATAATTCCCATCTTGTTCCATTTTTGGGACTCAGCAGTAATGCTGAGTACCGGGATCCGGTGTCGAATAATAGAAGCAAAAACCAGGAGTTTAAGGAGCAGCTTCACCTCACCGTGGCTGTCGCGCTAACAGCTGGCTCTCATTAGCCAGATCTGTAGATCTGAACTGCAGAACTCCAAGGTCACATGGAAAATAGTTACCATGCAGCTGGCAAAAAATAAAAAAAATGTCGAGTGCAACAGCAAATCTAAGTGGAATCTATGGCTGCAAAATAACTAATCTGACATGGAAAGCTTCTAGCACAAAGTGCATGTCGCCACGACAGCAGGAGATAAGTGTGTGTGTTTATGTGGGTGCCCTGATAGAAGAGTGAGGGGCAGCGCTAATGATCCCCCGATTCCTATCATCTCTGGACATATTTAGGCTGTTATATCAGAGAGCTGCCGCGCTCCGCGGGACTGTAGGCCCATTCAGAACTTTCTCAATGAACAGCCAGCTGTAATATGAGTTCATGAGTCTGTAGATCTGCATGTAGGAACATTTGCACAATCAGAAGTGTTTGTGTGCACACACTGCTCAAGTTTTAATTCACACAAGTTTCTGCGACGCAGACTTTACGAATGTGATCAGTAGATTGTATGTTTGTATATAACTTCAATATAGAGATGAATTACCTTCATTTTTTATTAAGACAACATATATGTGACTTATATTATTCTAAAGCCACCGTTTTTCTGGTATATTTTCTAGATTCTCTGTCATCTGGTGATGATGAAGACTATGATGAAGATCCTGAAGATGCAGGTAATGGAAATGGTGAATTATTTTCTACTCTTCTATTTAATACAAGATATGTAGTAATACTTGAGGTAGAGTTGAATTTCACATACGTTTTCATGGCCAAGAGTGTCACAGAGGTTTCAAATTTAAAGGTTAACGAGGATGTGTTTAAAATATATCTTCTGTTTGTTTAGGTTTTAAAACAACAGCTAAGATGCACAAGTTTTAAATGAGATATCGATAGATAGATAGATAGATAGATAGATAGATAGATAGACAATTTGCTTCTTACCTCAAGGGCCCAGTAAGGTTGTGCCAAAGCCAGGCTGTCATCACACAGTCCTGTGCATTGTAATCAGTGTCGAGTGTGAGTATCTGTTGCTGTAAGACACTGTATAACTGACTACACAAGTATCTAAAGCTCAATTCATAACTTTAGCGAGAACTCCTAACTGTCTTTTGCCTTATATGCATATTGGGCAGACTAATATTGCAATGACAATATGTATTTTCGACATATTGTGCAGCTCAACCGTCTGATAAAAAAGTCTGAATGATGAATGAGCTGCTGGTTGATTTGAGACTGCAAGTGAAACTGAGGGCAGAGAATAAACGACACACCTCACGATTAAGGAAGTAGTCGGAGAATAATGTCGCCACCCTTTCCAAGTAGAGTGATGAAATGTCACAAAACTGTACACAGAAACTGCTTTAATCACTTGTTTGAATCATCAATGCTGTTGAAGTTTTTAAACGTCATTCATTTTAATTTATCAATGAAGTAAAATATATGATGATTATTTTGTGTCTGATCTAAATTATGCATGG
This sequence comes from Orestias chungarensis, assembly GCA_032876305.1. Taxonomy (NCBI): domain Eukaryota; kingdom Metazoa; phylum Chordata; class Actinopteri; order Cyprinodontiformes; family Cyprinodontidae; genus Orestias; species Orestias chungarensis. The sequence goes on along the minus strand of JAVLVB010000574.1, from coordinate 311,666 downwards.
TAAACGTGTTCTATGCTACATATTACGTCTGCTAGGTAATTCATCCAACTATCTTGCCAGGTTTATATTAAACCTTTGCCCCAAAAGCACTTAACTAGATACCACTGTTGCACGGATCAAACAAGCAGAGGTTTTTTAGCAGGTAACAGCCTTCTTAAGTGCTCGGCTGGGATTTGAGCTGATTTGCCATTCAGAAGCGGACTGGGTTCAGGTGTAGGGTAACAAAGAACAATGAAGGTCTGCTTCTGCCGACTTCACAGACTTCACACACTCCATTCTGTCAGCAAGCGAGGTTGTAGAGAGAGACCGAAAGCGTCTCCTCCCCTTCCGACAGCCTCGACCAGCCAGACAACATACTGCGCTGCCTGTATTGAACCCTATTGAGGAAGACAATGGAGAGAAAAGGTGCAAACAGGTGTAGGGGACTAAGAAAAAAAAATTACATTATGGAAATTATGTGAAGTATCATAGGGGAAAAGCAGAGAAATTAATAAAGATGGGAAATCTGTGGACTGTGTTTAATATCTTTTTGGTATAGAACAGAATAGTTTCATGACCTTTTTACAGTGAATACAAACTAACCACAAGCCGCTGTTTAAAACATGAATAAGATCGGTGCCAGAAGTAAAACATGATATTGTCTCAATGACAATTAAATCAGATTTCCTCTCCAGGCTGTTCAGACCTCAAATATCATCTCCGATGAATCAAAGTAAAGGGTCACGACGGACTTTACGATGCACTCCTCCTATCAAAGCCTAAGTGGCTCATGGTCATCTTTAATATGGAATGGACTTTATTCATATTATCACAATCATTATCCACGGAGCAACAGATTTTGAAATGTAAACGGAAAATATACTGCTAATATTCTACATGATGCGTTTTTCACCTATTCCTGTTTCAGCAGATTGTTATTGTTCTTTAGGGGAGTACCATAGGACACCAACTAAGAGCGTTCATTCGTACTTGGATATTCCACTCTTCTATGACCCCAAAGCGAAATGTACCAGCTACTTGCTCGATTGAGACTGTTACCAAAGTTTAAACTACAAAGTCTTATATGCAATATGTCTGGTTAAAAATGTTCGTATAATCGCTGATCTTACTTGAAACATTAATTTCAGTTTGATCCTATGTAATCTCAATCTAGTTTGATTATTCCCCAATGCTCTGCAGAAAGCCTCCTGTTGTTGTATTTTATGCTGCATTCATAGATAAGACTAACACCTTAACTGCAGAAACTCAATATGTTGATCACACAGCCTTAGTGGCAAAAGAAGGGACCGATTTACAAACGGACATAAGTGGACGTAAGGGCAACAGCTTCAAGCAGACATCCTGAACGCCAGTAAATACCCTTCGACTGCCAGACTTAATCTCGGGGTGTAAGTCTACCTCATGACATATGAGGCTCCAATTTCTTGGCCAAAAGGATAGGGATTAGCTCAGAAACCTTAAACCCCTATCACAGCTTAATGGCCACTAAGCCACTGCTAATTAGCCGGCTGTGGCAGGAAGGAGCCATGTGACGAGCCACACGGCCAGCCGTAGAGTCCCCTATGCTGATCGGAGCATCATCCGCAAACACAGAGGACTCTACTAGGCATGTGAGCGATTGACATACTTAGTGGAAGAATCTACCGGAAGACATTCTTGAGATTCGAGTCAAACACGAACAGGCACAGTTTTAAAATAATGTGAACATCAGCCATAGACGTAGTATGAATTAGTATACGCTGCGTGAAGGTAGTTCTATGGGCACATTGTTGACCATATCATGAGGTTATGGCATGACGTGCAGTTTAATATCTACATCCTTCAGAGGTATTGAGGGGATCAATGTTGGTGGCCTTAGGATGCAGATGATAAGGTTCTGTTGAACACATCAGAGCGTGATCGACAGCTATCACTATGGTTTGGAGATGAGTGTAAAGCTTGCTTAGGAACACCTTGGAATTCACTCATAGGTGCTGATGAGAGGATAGTCTGTGCCGCTCTGTTAAGGATATTGCTATTGCGATCCAACATAGAGAATATGTGGATAATCAAAATGAAAGGTATCAGTTTATTTGTTGATAAAGGCACAGATTTTTTGGTTTTGTTTGTTTGTTTTGATGCCACTTAAGATGCATTTTAAATATGGGGCCAACAGTGACTTGCTAGGTGTTTGCTGAAGCCCCATTTCATTTGTCTCTGTTGTTTTGTCCTGGGGGCAGGACAGTTCTGGCTCATAACAGTCTTGTTTTAAAATACCACAGTTTTAAAATATGTAAAACACAGAAATTGTCCAGTCTCACACAGTGAGTAGAGCATGCAAACGGTGTCCACACTCCAAGCTTGTGCTGAGCAGTTGTGTGGGTAAGAGGACAGAATGTTAACAGAGCCTAATGTGTGCTGTGCTGTGCTGTGCTCCGGAGCTATGCAGCATCCTTGTTTACCCTGGCAGGAGAGCAGAGAGCCGGACGCCGGGCCACCCGATGCTGCTCCACTGCCACCATTCCTCCGGCTCTGTTTTCCCTTCGGCGCAGCGTGCCTTCAAAGAGCCCCAGTGTAATCTGTAATGAAATCTGCCTGTGTGCACGCAGGCGTCAGTGAGGGCAAATTATACAATTACGCAATTAAAACACCCTCCTTCCCTTCACCCGGAACAGCGTCTCAGTGACGGCGGACCTCAGGCCCCAGCTGGCGGCCGCGCTCTCCGCGTCCTGCTGCTTTAATTGCTGTTGCACTGGAGCTAGATTTATAGAAAGTCCTACAGTCACACTTGTATGACCTGCAGCACAGAGGCAAACGTCTAAGGGAAAGAGACCCATGCAGTTGGAACCAGCAGGAAAGGCTGCACAACCCCTTAAACTTTTAGTTTTATTGTTACATGCTTTATAAAAAACCAGCATCAGACAACATTGGCAAACGTCATAAAAAAAACTGATTTCACAAACCCCTTAACACGCCCTCAAAGTTGATGAGCACATTTTTTAAATGTTAAAATGCATCCCCACAGCATGATTCTGTCAACACTGTCTTTCATCACATCAGAGTGTTGTTTATGATATTTGTTAAGACAGTAAGTGGAAAAAGATGTTTTTAATTTGTTATTTTCTGTCATTGTTGTACCACAATTAGGCAATATAGAAGCAATTCTTTGTAAACCCACCCAGAACTGCTCCTACTGACCTGCCTTTTTTCATTCTGTGTTCAGATAAGATTATCAAACCCGATGTAAAAACAACTTGAAGGCATTAAAGGGTTCTGTGGGCCTTTGGAGGTGATTCCCCCGAACCATGACCCTTTGTAGAGGAAATGACATCCTGCCAAGTAGGCATGGAATACAACTCCAGTGTGTTGCTGAGCACATGGAGCAGAAGTGCAGCGTAAAAGAAAAATCATATCAGAATCAAAATAACTAAGAAAGGCTTGAACTTCTAAGTTGTTCTTATGGTATAGTGAAAATCAGGGATAGAGATTAACCTATTGATCCAGTTTACAGCTTCAACTGTCCTTTTATAATTTAATTGTTACTCCATTCTTGTATTTGTACTTGTATGTTAAGATGCCCTAATCAACATTCTGTAGCATAGGTCTGATTTCTATTTTCCTTAAACCTTCAACCCATCAATGCCAATTTAAGCTAAACCTGATTTCTTTTTAAGAACCAGTACCAAACATAGAAATATAACCTAGCTTTCCACCACTTTTTAATAAACATTTCTATCAGCAGCAAACATAGAGTCGCACCACTGTGTGCTAATATAGCATCTTCAATTAATCATTAGTGTATTTTAGAAAATGTTGAATTATAAGTTTGGAAATATTACAGGAACAGAAACGGAACACATCTTTAAAATAAAGAAGCACTAATTGACTGCGTAGAGATCAGAATCTGACAGTTTCCCATTTAAATATTGAAACGATTGATTTAACTTTCTCTGTTGTATTAATAAATTCATGCACAAGCACTGGAAAAAGCTCACTCTAAAAACGCATCTGCAGCATCCGCTTTGCTGTGATTTATTTATTTATGTATTTTCAGGTTTATTAAAAATTTAGTAAAGGTTGGGAATATATGTTTTGATGACCTCGTCAAAAATATAACCTCTAAGAAATTCCTGCTGATTTGTTTTCTGCTGTATGTGTTGCAGTTCTTAGACCAGCTTAACCGTAATTCAAATCCGCAGGTCAGACCGTGAACGGTTGTAGTCTAACTCTAATTGCTGTGTCTTGACTTTAATACCAACACGCCACTCATACAAACAGAAGCAATGTTTTAGGACTCTGCACTCATCACCATCATCAACATACAGACCTTTGCTCTTGCTGTGACCTCGTTCAATGATGTTTGTTTAAATGCTCAAATGTCATTTTAATGAATAACTTTAATGTTTGGTTTGCATGGCCACCAAATAAATGACCCCAACCAGGACATGCATCATGTTTTATTCAAGATAGAAGCAGGTCAACATACATAGGTGTCATATATTTCGAAAAAGTGAAGAACAAAAGTTGGTTTGGAGAGTTGTGGCCGTGCGTAGTGGTCCCGCGGCAAGTGTTGCTTTTTATAATCAGGCTACAGTTTTATCATGGAAGCTGATCAGTTGTTTCCGTGTGATTATCCATCTGGCCAATAGAGGCGCAAATGCGGCTTGCTTACCCAGGACAGCTATGTCAGGTCGGTTTACAGCAACTACAATGACATGATCCCAACAGTGGTTCACATGCACGCTATCAATAAACCACCAACAATCAAGCGGAGTCTAATCAAACTATTCCAGTTGGGGCGTTCACCTGATGCATTTATATTCCAAACAACCGCTGAGTCCTTTCACTTAATGTCCATGGAAACTGGGGGAAGCCTTCACAAGGATGTTGTGTTTGGTTTTACGTTGTATCACCATAAAGCACATATTAGTGACTCAATAAGAACTTCTTAAGAAATAAACAAAAATAACATTATAGGTGCAAAATCTACGAGATTCCTGCAGCATAATCAATTCCTATCTTTTTTGGGCTCCAGACATCATTGAGTCTCAGGGATCAGTGGCAGGAAAGTGTTTTCAGGCTACGATGAGTTCAGAAGCAGAAGGACCACACATTGGGAAAGCGACTGTTTAAAACTACGTGTGTGTGTGTGTGTGTTACTTTTTTTTTTTTCTTTCCTTGGAGTGAGTGCGTGTGGCTTTCTATGATGCCAAGAAAACAATGTGTTCAGACTCCAGACTCCTCAGAGGGCTGTCCCACACGAAGACGGAGTGACTAGTCGCTAAAGGCAGACGGGAGAGGGGGGTAGGGGCTGATGAAGCCGGGCTGTTTGTTTACTTGAAGGTGGAGGTGGTCTGTGCACGGTCTGATGTGTGAGCGCGTTGGTCTCAGAGTTGGATCGAAGTCTGTCCTCCACACACACACACACACACACACACACACACAGATCACCGCCTGTCAGAAACGCATCAGGACACCTCAGGCCGTGCGATTCAAAGCGCATGTAGTAGATCTGATGCTAAGATCAGACTTTGCGTGTGATTGACATCCCACCTGAAATAAAAGCCGTCACTTTTGGTGTGGAGGAGGTTGGATTACATTTTAAGTATTATCTCATCCACGCCTGATGCGGCGCACACACACCGACAGAAGTCCCAGCATTCAAATGGTAATTAGCTCCTCTCTCCCCTCCTGAGTTTGGAAAAGTAAAAGAGACATCTGATGACCGGTTAGCCACTTCCCCAGCTTTTGTCTAGAGAAACACACACTCACACACACACACACACACACACACACACACACACACACACACACAACGCTAAAGAAAGTGCACGTACCATGCCTCAGTGCTCTCACCCTCCTCGCCCTCACAGATGGGACAAAGAGCTCGTCTGACTGGCTGCACCCTCTTTGTCCACCATCTTCTCAATACAACTCAATAAATCGTTCTGACAGGCTTCCAAACTCCCAGGATCATACAATTCAGATGAACTCTTATATTGTCCCGGAGGTGAAGGAGACTATGTGTTTTGTTTGGACCCCGGAGACCCTCGGGCAGCAGTTTAACCCGTCTTCAGTTTCTGTCAAACTGCTTTCCGTCCGCATGGGTGTTGCGATCCAAACAACGTCCCTTTGTAAACCTAGTGGGGCTTGAAATTGGATAAAATCGAATTGGCTTAGAAATTTGTCATTTCCAACAGGAACATATTACTATTTTTAATGCTTTGCCTTGCAAGAGCGCGGTAGATTGCCTCGTACATAGTTATTTTCTGTCAAACAATTCATGTTCCTCTCAGATGTAGAGACTCTATGAATATGTTTGGCCCTCCATTAGCTCCATCCATGTTCAGGTTATTTTCATCTGAACAGAACGTCTCCTCTAACATGTTTGCTCTGTGCCCTGCATGGTTTGTGAGAAACTGCAGGACTTATTAGTGCCTTTTTTCCACAACTCCTATTTCCTTGTTGCTCCTTCATAAAGGTCACGCTTGTGGAATCCTTTGTTGTCCTGTCAATAGATATACCCCATCTAAGCTGCAGATCTGTGAGATCTTTGCCATGGGCCTATATTTGGAGCAAGATTGCTGTCAAAAGGTTAACGCACAACTCCAACATTCGTAGACATTCCTCCTTTCTCTGTGGACACAAATTCAACTTTGTGGGTACGAGTAAAAAATTGTTACAATGACGTCACAGGGCGGAGTAATCGATCACGATCACATCAAACACAGCCCGCTCTAAATGTAAAGATGGCTGAAGACAGTGGACCAGGTGGACCAACAGCCTCAGGTGAAGCAACACAAAGGAGGAGTTTGTAGTTGTAAAAATTATAGTTGGATTCATAAAACTTTACACTCACAGCTTTTAGATTCATGCTCTCAGACATTTTGGATACAAGAACTTTATTGTCATATAAATACCAATACGAATGTTAGAGTTGTGCACACACCTTATTGACAGCGATCTTACTTCATACCTATCGTGCATTTTATAATGTAACTCTGCTGTAATCTTTTTTTTCATAGTTTTGTTTCAAACTTCATGTTCGTTAGGCTTCCGCAGTGTTATAAAATGTAAAACTGTTGCGTCCGCTTAAAAAAAATCTAAGTTCATAACTCTTAAAATATAGTGGCCAATAATTAATTCACTCCAAGCACTTTATTTTCTCTCCACTTAAGAGTTTGAAGAGCAAATTCATGTTCCTACTCTAATTGTTGTGATTGAGAATGTTTTGGGAATCCAGGATCTTTCGTTTGTTCTGGCAAAGCACAAAACTCACCCAAGCTGCATGACTTTCTGAACAGGGCAGGAGAGCAAGTTTTCCCATCTGGGCCATCTTTTAGTGATTATAGCAACATGTATGTCTTCATTCCCCAAAGGGTCTTTCCTCAAATCTATAACCATCTCAGAATACAAAGGCAGGAGCAGAGAATGAAAGGCATGCCTGTCTGCATTATTCTTTAGAAAGCTTTCATACGTCGATCTTAAGGAAACCTGTAACGCCGTTTTGTGTCTGAACCCACAGAAGCTCCTTGTTGGACCAGGCCTGACAAGATGGACAAGAAGCTGCTGGCCATCCCGGCAGCCAACACGGTCAAGTTCCGCTGTGCGGCGAACGGGAACCCGACGCCGACCATCCACTGGCTGAAGAACGGCAAGGAGTTCAAGGGCGAGCAGAGAATGGGAGGCATCAAGGTGAGCGGAAGGACATGTTGACGCTTAAAGGGCAAAGGAGCAGCACTGCGATTTATAGATTCAAACCTTCACACTCATGTCCTGTAGTAAGACATCTAAATCCCCCGACTCTGCCGTGGGTTCGTCCGTGGTGAAGTGCTGGGAGGCTTCTTGACGTGAATTTCTGTAACGTAAGGAGTCTAAATGTTGAGTGCTGAAAGAAAGCCATGCCCAGCGGATCTTCTCACGGTGTATAAAGGTCGGGAAAGACGCCACGGAGGCATACTCTACCAACTAACGACCAAAATACATGTAATAGTGGAAGCAGGGGGGTGGGGTGGACTAACGCTAGTCGTGAAACCAGAGTGGGGCCACATTCGTGCTCACATGATAGCTCAGCGCTGACAGTGAAGCGCTGCAGCAAACAGCTGCTGTGTTCAGTTTTGTCGTCAGATTCACGTCAACCTGGGATGGGTGGTTGAAAAGCAACGCTCGGCGTAACATGCTTAGGTTCTGTCCAAATAGTTACAGAAACGGTTTTAACTCAGTGGTATTCGGTTTGTAAAGCTCTGCTAAACATCTTTGTTTGGTCAGAGTTACTCCTATTGTGGCATATCATGAAATAAGTGATCTTACATAGATGCAGGCGAGCATCTATATAGATTTAGAATCGGCTATTTTTGAATCACATGGGTTTAAAACCAACTAAATCAAAATCTTAAAGTTTAATCTTTGCAAATTACGGCAGAGTTAACGCATTTCACTCGGTCAGAGATGCACCAAAACAAATTATTTCACAAGTGGAAGTTTGGCCCTTAAAGAGTTAACTGTAATGAGATCCTGCAGCTATTAACAGTTTACAGAGATTTCCAACATCTGCTCCCAGCAGACCAACAGCAGTTGTCTTCCTCGCTCTGTCCCCACTCTCTGTTCCTCTTCACACGCACACGCACACACACACACACAGACACAAACACACACACACACACACACTCTGAGACACCTGTCAGCAGCCCTCAGGACGCCCTAACTCGGACTGAAGAGGCTCCCCGACAGCAGCTTTTAGCGCATGTAGTGAACATGATGATTTGCTGCTGATTCGGTTGGTTCCACGTTGTTAGCAACAGAATTATCCCAGACTGGCCTCGTAGAGCACATCCATGTTTATTCCACCTGTTCATCTGATATTCAGCGTCTCCATCAAACCCATTGGAAAATCCTTCTTTGGTTGAAATTTTTAATACAGTGGTATGGAAATGTTTTTATTCCCCTGTACTATGAATTATAGGAACAGAAAGACATTTATTTTGAAAATCAAACGCTCTTTTTGTGCGTCTGATAGTTTCAAAGCAATGTTGGAAAAAAGTATAAAAAGAAAAATTAGGACATTTATTTACTTTAAATTTTATAACTGCTATTTTAAAGTCGTTTTATTTCTCCTTTGCTGTTTAGCCGATCAGAGGTGACTGACGCCTCATTAAGACATTCCTCTTATCTAATCAGAAAAAGTGTAACATCTTTTTGTAATTAAGATCTTCTCCTGTGGGTCTTTATTGAGTGATAATAACACCACCCTCCCCTCGTTTTTGTCCCAGCACTGTTCTAAAATCCAGTTAGTAATGACCGTGTGGCCAGTGTTTGCCCTCACAGAGGTGAAGGGAGAGGTCATTCACTAATGCAGCATGGTACTGCATGATGAGCCACGATGTGACATAGCCAGGCTTCAGGGCGTCAGGCGTTACAGCTTGAATCCATCGGGATTTCACAACCTCTGCTGACCAAGTCACTCTCTCTTTACTTCTTTGGGTTTGTAATAAATTAATAGCATTTACATGTTTTTTGTGTGTGTTTTTGTTCTTTTATTTTATACAGCAATTGTCATTTTGCTCTGACATATATGTTAACCAGTCTCTCACATTATCATTCTCAACTTAACTTCTGTTTCTGTCCTGTTCCGGCATCTGGGTTAATTTTGTCAGTGCTAGCAACACTGTTAGAGTATTTTTACGTTTCAAATCATTGAAAAAGAAAATCTGGGGTTTGAAACTAGCTCAAAATTCTCAATGTTAAAGATACATCCGTTGTTAATTTTTCGTATTCTAAAAATGAAAACTGTTAGCCAAAATGTGTGTCTTGAAATTGTCTTTAAAAGGGCCACATGCTGTTTTTGACATGTTTCAAAGATTAGTGATCAAGGAAACCATTCTGACTTTGCAACTTCTGAAAGATTTAAAAGTCAATGGCTTAGTAAAAATATATTAGATTTCAGTTAAAGTGCTAAAATTAGATAAGTACATACAGAAATATAAAGATTGAATATGTAAAACTCAAGAGAGCAGATTGAATTGTCTACATGTCAGCGTGACCAGTAGACAGATTTACACGGTGATCTGTCAGCCCGTGTCATCGACCATATAACCCCATCTTCTATCTGGATGTGATGAGTTCATCTTCTATGGCTGGGGTTGCATGAGTAGAAGCCAGGGGGGCTTCAGTCCTGTCAGCACAACAATGACTATCTAAAGACTCTACTCCCCATCAGGGTCCTCAAGGTGAAGTCATCTTCCTGCTGTGTCCATCTTGCATTGACAACATCATCTTTGTACTGACAGCCATGGTTAATTTTAACTGAATGAATCATAGTCATGGTGGTTTTCAGACTTTGGACCGGTTTATGGGAGGACCTCATCACACTTTAAGTGAGGCGTGTGTCCATGGGACCGTCTAGCCGACTCCCGATGGAGTTCTGCCCAGTCTGCAAACCAGTGTCTTTAAGATATCATACATTTTAATTGTGAATCTGCCAACTTTACGTCACACAGTACTTAATTTTTACTCCCAGCTAATGAATGAATTGCACACTCACCACTGTGAGTCCTAATTGTTCAGATGGAAAGCCACAAAATAAACCTTATAAAAGTACTTCTCCTTTATTCCTATCTACACAAGGTGAACTAGACTGCTGAGTATCTGCTTCGGACAGTCTGCTAGATAGAGTTTGATCAGACAGGAGCTCCCCAGTTTGTCATTATTATCCCAACTCCTCACTTTTTAACTGTAGAAAATTGAAACTGACCTACAGAAGTTACTGAACTGACCATTTTAAGTGGAACCATTTTTAACTGGTTTTAATTGGTTCTTAGATTTTCATTTGTGTGATAAAGAGGCTTTAAAAGAAAATGATAGGCAAGTTTAGTCAATGAAAGCAGCATTTAAAATGTGTATTAGGGCGTTACGATATTAGATTTTGCAAAGTTCATATTTTCTAATGGTCTTAAATCAGGGTTGAACTGACGCTATTCTTGTTGTTCGCTAAGAAAACACAACTTCAAAATAATCAGCTGTTTTCTCAGCCATTAGGTCATTGTTTTACTAGTGCGTCCTTCAGGTATTAACGTGTCTTTTTTTTCAAGCATATTGTAATGCAACAATGACAACTAACTACATAAAACGTTTAAATACAACGTGTGCCTCATTTGCTGAAACGGAAAGATTCCAGCAGAGTACTGGGATCAAAATCCATGCGGCGTCCCAGACAACTGTGGAGCTCCCCATTATGGAAGGCCAGGGGCTGACGGTCAGAGTTTGACCTTCTATTGAGCTGTCAGCTGCACATGGCAGGAGATAGGCGTGCCATCAGCCTATTGAGGCATCCTGGGTCTTCCTACGCATTAAGCCGATGCTGCCGCGTAAGGGGGGCCGAGGGGGGGGGGTTTATTGTGTTCTTTGGTGTTATTACAGTTCTTTTTTTCTTGCATCCCAAATTTTCACCCTTTGTTTTGACAGGTTTCCAAAGCAGGGGCTTTTAAACCGGCTCTACATTGTTACTTTTTAAGACTTTAAGCACTTCACAATCCTGGAGTTGCTGCCGCTACAGTGTTTAGCTCCGTCTCTGTTGGGTGCTTAAAAAGTTCTTCGCTCGCTAGGTTATTTTTAGACCCTTATTTTTTTTTGCTCTCCCTCCATCTAATTTTAATCCTCTCATAGCCACATCATTTACTTGGCTCACCTGTTGCTTTATTAAAGCGAACCGATGGCATTAAAAGGGCGGGTCTCGCCGTTTGCAGGTTATTTTTTATTTTGTCACTTTCACATTTTACTACTCGATCCTCTGTAGGACACAATGTCGAGCCGGACCAAAGTCAGGCAACAGACTAACGAAACTTTGCCAGTTTTAATAGCGAGCCCACAGGGCCACGTCTCTCTGCTTCCGCCCTCTCTGTGGGTCAAATTAGACGGTAGCACGGATGCGGGCCGCTGGCTTGCTCTGACATTGTCATAAATTCTACTAACTGGTCCCGCTTGTTCTGATACGGCTACTTTGTGAGGTGAAGACAGAGGGCTTGGACTATAAAGGGAACAGCGCTTCCTGTGTTTTCTTAGACAAGTAGGGCACTACTAACAAATTTATTTCAGCGCCTGTTAAAAAACCTGAACTAGCCAGCTGCTGGGATGAGCTAACCTAAGTGTACTTCAGCCCCCTGCCTCTGTAAGAGAAACAAAAAAACCTTTAAACGAAATGGGTTGTTCCCCTCAAACGCCTCCAATGGCATCACTCCCACGGCTCCTGTAGATGCAGACTTTAGCAGTGCAAACCAACCCCCTTTCCCCACCACTGTCCATTCCCATAGATCGGGCGGCTCCTTACATCCATGGCCAAAGCCCTAAAACCTTTAAAGCCTCGTACGACTGGAACATAAGCTGCTTAATAATTTAATTCTGCTTGGAATCTGGCATGATTGAAGAGGATGGGATTATCACATTTGGAGACTAATACTCCAGGTTCACCAGGGGTTAGACACTGTAACATATTAATAAAAGCCAACGCCATGCATGTAGAAAATAATTAAAGTGACCAATGAAAGGCAGAGGAATGTTTAAGCTCAGATTCACTGAAGATTCATTTGTAATCAATAGGAGAAATTTAATTTCAGAAAGCAAGGCTAGGAAAGGTCTCTCTTATTAGTCTTGCGCATCTAAATTTAGAGATTTCTCTTTTCTTTCGTATTTTCCAGCTCATTCACAATTTTCAAGCCTTGGCTCAGAGTCTCAGTTTGATTCAAGACCAAAGAATCTTTAAAACTACTCTGTGTGCTCTGACTGGTCGGCTTTGTTAGTTTTCCAAGCACACAGGGGTTTTTCCAGTTAACTCTCATGTGCCATGCTTAGGTGATATGTAGTGCGTGAAACATTACCGGCTCGTTTTGCCATTGCCACCGCTTTTACATGCTAGGCTAGACCATTTCCTTTTTTTTAACATCTCATATACCCAATTCTGTTCCGGGTTGAAAGCAAGACCTTTCTTCAGCAAAGAGGCAAAATGACTGAAAATACTTGATTGTTGCTGTTGGAGGAACGTGTCAATGATAATAATCAACTAAATGCCTCATTTTGACTTTATTTTTTAGTGTATAATTACTATTTATTGTGTTTACGTGTCCGTAAATATAATTGTAGTCGTTCAGGGAATTTACTGCTTAGGCAATACCTTCCTAGATTATTGCCTTTAATTCAAAGCCTTATTGATTCAGCCGTTTGAAGTTTGTTCGCCAGGCACAGCCAAACGAAACCATCTGTAGTCTACAAATGGATCGGTTTGGAAATGCCTACATGTTCATACACTCTTTATCAAAATTGAAATACAAGATACCAAGACTTGACACGTTTTTTTAAATTCTACATGTTTTCGGAAACAACAAAAATCCAAGCGAGGCAAAAGATTGCCTGCAGATGAAAAAAATAGATAGCTCTCCTCCCACAGCAGCTTATATAAATTTGGTATGCCTTACTAGGTGGTTCTGGTGTTGACAGGAAATAACTTAATTTGCTTTATCAAATGAAATTAGAATAAAATACACACATTTTGTAAAAAACTTAGTTAGTCAGAAACTTTAAAACATGCCTATCTAAAAGCAAAATGTGATTCTTAAATTTGTAGGTTCCATCAAAAACTCGACATCTGAAACGCTACTTTGCACATCAAAGTCCCAGAAGTAAAGAAAGTGTGGTAAATGTATGGCATAGCTGTGATTATAGTCTCCCCGGTTCTGTTGGTGGTCCTGGCTTTTACTGAATATCAGCTTCAGCTCATATTTTACCACATTTTAGCCCCCTCCCCTCTCACCACTTTCTTTTTTTCCCCTTCCCCTCAGCGACCACAGCACAAGGCGTCACTCATCTGCTCATGAGAGCAGCCATTGACTTGAGTTTGACTCCTCATCTCTGAGAAGGGATAGACGGGGTGGAGCCAGCCATTCCACAGAAAAACCATTTGCCAACGCTGAGCGGGCGGCCTGGTTTATGTTACCCCGCAACGGCAAGAGCAAAAAAAAAAAAAAAGCACACTCAGGCATAATATTTACACTGTTGCTTTATTTTCCGAATGCACCTCCAAGAGAGAGGGTGAAGAAGTGTGCACTGTAAGACGTAGAGGGAAGAAGATGGGGCACAGAGGGAGCGGTTTGTACGGTGGCTGCCCGGTTCCCTGAGCACGTTTGTGAAAACGTCAGGCCCTCACAGGGTCGCTGCATTTTCCTACATAGGTGGTGTTAACTGTTCCACTCTGAAGAGTCACTTTGTTTACATCACTCACTCCCCCTCCATTAGTAATTCTGACCTCCTCCAGAGAAGTTCACGTTGCTCTCCAGCCCTTGGATCTGCGGTACATTTCCCCCTTAAACCAGGTCAACCCTGACAGCTGATGCGTGGCGTCTTCTCTGTTCTCACCTCGCTGTGTCCCGGGGTTGCTAACCCCTCGTTTCGTTTGCCTTCTGAGCCTGACGAGTTACGATCTGTCTGCCGGGCTTTCCAGCGGCACCTGGTTTGAATTGCTGCGCAAAATTTAGCCTTTTGAGTCTCCGGCCATGGATTGCTCTTGAGTGGTACAGTGGAACCAATTTCAGAGGTGCAAAAAATCTTCTGTCAGCCCTCACAGCAGGCAGAGACAGAAAAATGCTTCAAGAGATTTTATTGAACACTCTACTTTGAAAGTAACCCAGTGTGAAAACGACTTATATTACCGGGTTATATTGCTGGATGATAATAATCTAGCCATCATAGTTAGTGAAGTATGCTTTGTCGTCAGGTTCAGACCATGAACTGTACAGTAGCTCTGGAATTGAAATAAAAGCTTTACTAAATTAGTAAAGCTTTCCTGTTTATTCTTCTTAGAGGACACTATTGAACCTCCTTAGATCTGTTAAATGATCTTTGCTTCTTACCTATTCAAGTCTGTAATAACACACTGCTTCTCTCTACAGCTGAGACACCAGCAGTGGAGTTTGGTGATGGAAAGTGCTGTGCCGTCGGACCGGGGTAACTACACCTGTGTGGTGCAGAACAAGTACGGCACCATCAGCCACACCTACCAGCTGGATGTCTTAGGTAAAACCTTTGCTTTTACTTTACCGTATGAAACAAATACCTTCTTCTAAAACAGTTTATTTCGTGTTTTTTACCAATGGAACTCCCCAAGGCTCTCTACTTGTACATTTCCCTAGCAGGTATATTTTTTTTAATGGCAGACAATTGCAGACATTTAGTTTACTGGCCCAAACAAAATGTTTACCTAAACATTTATTTTAAGTTATTTACTTTAAGTTATAAGGTCATGATATCAACCATTTCTAATAAACATCCTTATGAGAGGAGTGATAAGGATTTAACATTTTAGCATAATATCTTGTGCTGCTATCATAATAAAAGTAAAAATAATGAAAAGCTAATACAGCAGCTCCTAAAAAAACATATCAGTATTGAATAAGCTTCTTTATGACACCAGCTACATAAAGACGTGTGATTTCTATCACTAAACTGCGCACAGTAACTGGATTTAAGCTTCTTTTTTTTAAATAATTGATTAAAAAAACAATAACAAGTTTGTTTTTGGAGTTTTCAGATTACATTAGTCTTAATTTTTCATTGTGACAATAAATCCCAATCCTTATAATAACAACAAATGTATCCTGATAATGATAGATGATATGATAATGCCCACTCCCAGGCCTCGTACACCTTCTGTTTTGTATGCGCTACAGTTTTCCTGTTACATTTACAATTGATTTTAAATTTTTGCCTTGTATAAATAAAGCTGTAAACATTCAGGGAACATTTTGTCTGTCAAATCTTGTTTCAAATCTTTTTCTTAAAAAAAAAAAGAAAAAACAAAGAGCCTAGAGCTGTTACTGTTTACATTCGCTGTGTCAGATCTATTCCTGCATGGCTAACACGTCTTATGTTTTCCTCAGAGCGTTCACCTCACAGGCCGATTCTCCAGGCGGGTCTACCAGCCAATCAGACGGTGGTGGTAGGCAGCAACGTGGAGTTTCACTGCAAGGTTTACAGCGACGCCCAGCCGCACATCCAGTGGCTCAAACACATCGAGGTGAACGGCAGCCGCTACGGCGCCGACGGCGCTCCCTACGTAAACGTTCTGAAGGTGGGTTCTGAGCCACACACCGTGTTTTTTTTAATTTTTTATTAGATCTAATGAGTCTGCCTGGAGCCAGGCTCAGCTGGTGATAATTTTATACACAGTTAATCTTACCTAAATGTCTTGTTTAATGAGCCTTTGCAGAAGGTGGGTCTACGGGGACCACAGGCTCCCTTCACTGCGCCTAATTGAAGAGCTCATTTTTCGTATGCTGAAGCATCATTACATGAGACTGGAACATATGGAAGTGTAAACCCATTAAGTTTGTGATATCACTACAAATCAAAGCAGAGATATCTACTCACACATGCACACTCACTCTGATGGAGCCTCTTGTTGCTCTATTGAAATAAATAGTGAAATAAATACATCACTAGTGTCGAAAGATCCCTTAGACCCATTATTAACCAGTTTTCTTGTGTGTTTTTGGGCCAATGAGAGGATAAAACTCATCGCAAACCAACAGGGCTGTTGCACTCGAGTTATTTATTTTTTTTGTCTGTCCCTCTGGAGAGAAAGAATAAAAACAAACATCTGGTTTGGACTAAGTTAACTACTGTGGTGGCGGCAACGCAGGGAGAGAGACGGGCTCAGAAACCGCCGGTGCCGTCAGATGTGCTGCGTCGCGTGGTTTGGGGTGGAGGAGGAGGAGAAAATGAGAGAGAAAAGAGGCACCCAAAAAAAGCCATGGAAAAAATGAGTGTGGGGGGGGACTGAAGGAAGGGCAAAGTCAGCAGAGAGAGAGGGAGAACGTGTGACACAACGCTGGGGAAAGATGAAGGTTCGTGTGAAAGAAGAGGCAGAAAGGGAATTAGACAAACGGCTTCAAGCTAGAAAGGGAGGAGGAACAACTAGAGAGGAACGTCATGGGCGGTTTTCCCTGTATATGTTTGGATAAATCTTTTTTCCACAAAATAATTATAGATGCAACATAAAAGGTCTTCCTCAGCTGTAGTCATCTGTTATTCTGCTCATATGTCAACGACAGAAATAGTTTGGTGTAAACCAGGAATCTCAGACAGTATCGGTGTAGAATGATCCGGTTCAGGTTATAGTGGACCCACATGCATGGTTGTTTTTACCTCACAGGTGGCCAGACGATTTCCAGTGCCAAATAAATAGAAAGCCCTACAAATCTCTGATTTAGCATTTTACATATTGTAAAACTGCGAAATAAATTAACAACGAAATACTTACAATGTCAGTTTCAATTGACTTTGGTTTAGCTGACTGAACACCAGACCAGGTGTAGCTGCTGTAGAGAGGAAAACATGAAGTTATCATTTGAAACAACAGAAGAACAGAAGAAAGTAGCAGTAGAGTGGTCAGATTGCCGTAACCGTAGAAATAGCTCAGGATAAGCTAACCCTTTAGCATGAGGTATGAGAAAGGTACAGTAGAGGCTTTTTACAGTATTACAGTATTAGCGCTTTGTTTCATTAAAGCAGAACAGCAGCAATTATTCCTACTGCAGCTAAAAGTATGACATAGCTATTATGTGCTTGTACCTAAGTGACATTGCAGAGTGACCGAATTATAACAAGCTGCTTATCCCACCTCTTCTGTTTATGCTACTTTAATGTTTATTCTTTCACCATCTATTTTAGCATACAGCAATTGAATTGCTATGAATTTGAATGGAAAACGTTCTGTGACCACTCAGTGTAGCACATGTTGGTTTATAAATCATCCAACGCACTTATGGAGAGTGCTAAGAACTGATGACTTTTCAACCAAAAGATGAATTGGCTGGGAGACGGCGAGTGACTGGGAGACAGAGGGAGTAATCAGGTCTGTCGGCCCAGACTGCGGCTCCAGGCTCCATTATCGACCACTGCATAATTGAAACAGTATTTACAGAAACTAGTGTGCGCCTCTCTATCCGGACTCACCACAGCTCATTTAGACCTGATATGCTCTCTCATGTGTGGCATTTAAACACGGCTCAGGGTGGAAGGAGAGTCATTTTTCCATCCTCAGTGCAGGGACAAAGACTTAAGGACGACACATAAGAAGAAAACTAAAGCTCTGGATGTTAATTTCCCAACCAAACAACATTTTTTGCTCTTTTTTTATGTGCTTTGGCTGTTTGATAATTTACAGAGAATGATGAGTAACACCATTGCGTTCACCTTTTTCGGTCAGCTTATTAAAATGATGAACTGTGTTGTTGTTGTTGTTTTTTTTTACTAAATCAAATTTTTTCCAACAATTTTGTTCCTGCAACACTTTTCTAGGGCCTCACTGTGCCTCTCAATTTTCCCTTCACAGAGTAATGTCAGTAAAAACACTGAGGCTCAAAGTATACTGAAACTGTCCAAAGTGACAGAGAGAGATGCCGGGAAGTACTGGTGTCGTGCCTCAAACTTTGTAGGCAAGTCGGAAAAAGCTTTCTGGCTTATGGTGCACAAAGCAGGTAAATACTGAGCTCCACGCTGGGACCGCCTTCTCCGCATCCGACGCTCTTCGCTGCCTCCCCTCCCCTGCAATGTTCCTCTTGGTTGTGGGTCTGCTTGACTTGGTGATAGGACAAACATACACACACACTCCTCTCCTGAGTTCAAATAATCATGTTTTGCCAGTAAGTAGCTATCATTCATTTTAATTCGGAGCACCATGTTGACCCTGATCAATAGAAAACACAACGTTGCATTCTTAATTGCTGCTGTGGCTTCAAAAAATCTCTCTCTCACACACAAATGCCCATAAATCTAAAACCGGCGCTGACCAAAGCTCCTTCATACACACACAGATTACTATTGATCTCCCAGGGAGGGCATCTCCCCCAATATTAATGGGCTTTTATATCAAAGTATGCAGCACAGGGCTGCGTTAGCAGCGTTTATTACTGAGGCACTTTGACTGGTCCTTACTACTAAAACATTAAAGTAGAAAACTGATTACTGAAGTGAAATATTTTTTATGTGTTTACTCCCTTGATTCCTTTATTATAATGAGGTGTGCATCAAACAAAACAGAATAAAATTAAGAGGAGTCGGTGGACATGGTTCCGAACTGATAGACAAGTAGGGCTTTATCCCCACAGAATGATGCTGCCACCACCACCATGAGTCACCATGGAAATGCTGTTTTATATGACACAGGACAAGTTAGATGCACGTCCGAAGAAAGGTTTTTAAGTTAAAAAAATACCATTTTGCACAAACTATGACCGTTTTGTGAATGGATTAAACAACCTGTTAGAATTGTCCTACATCACGAACTAATCCACACTTGTACTAAATGATAACACCAAGTTATTTTACTGCAGATAAGACCTTGAACACTTCTACTTTTTCAATGTGATGTGTTTATGATGTATCTTTGATTTTAATTGATTCTCTTGTAAAGTATCTTGAGACGACATCTGTTGTAAATTGGCACTATGTAAATAAACTGATTCTTGATTCTTCTTCTAAATTTCAGAAGACATAAACTATAACTGATTATTACCATTATGATTTTGAATGTATTGAGCAAAGGACACATCCGCATTGGGGCCCACGGACAAATGAAGGGAAAAAGGGGATTCTGCTGCACTTGGACAAACAGAACCGAGTTGCGGTGCTTCTTCTGTGTTTTCGGTTGTTGGTGGTGGCAAAGCTTACTACTCGGGCCTCTCCACTTCTGTAGCGGGTCTTTGCTGTTCATTTTAAAAACCCTTGGGCTCGTGGAATCACCTCTCCATCCTTCTGTTCTGTCTCTATCCACCCCCACAGACGGCCGGTATAAACACAACAGATAAGGAACTAGAGGTTCTCCTCTTGACCAACGTATCTTTTGAGGATGCGGGCGAGTACACGTGTCTGGCGGGGAACTCTATCGGCTTTACTTTCCACTCCGCTTGGCTGACTGTGCTTCCAGGTATATTCCCCTTCACTGCACGGGACTCTTGTTGATTCTTGTTCTTCTGTCATCTTTCTCCCATGAAAATGTTTAACTGAAGTATTTACACAGTGTGGTGCTTTTCTGGATTTTTAAATCTTATTCCTTTGAATTATTACCAACAATTTGAAATTGTTAAGTATGTGTTATTATGTCTTCATTTAAAATGATGACGCCTTATATCTTCAGGCTACGAGACAGTGTAAAACATCGCTGTGCTTGGTTTTAAAGTCTGTAATTGCCTCCATGAGGGGAAACGGCTACAATTATTTACCAAAGCTCTTAACTACAAGCATTGCATGTTTCTTTTCTGCTAGTTTGTGCCACTATTGGAAAACTAACTTGTGTCTGTAATTTGTTTCAACCACCTCCTTCGGACGCAGTGAACCCAGCAAAGGACGACTACTACGCCGACATCCTCATCTACCTGACGGGCTGCGTCCTTTTCATCTTCGCCGTGGTGATTGTCTTCCTCTGCCGAATGAGGATGACCACGCAAAAGACTCTTCCCACGCCGCCTGTACAGAAACTGTCAAAGTTCCCCCTCAAGAGACAGGTAACAGAAAGTAGATACAAGATTTGCACAACAGGTTCCCCTCCCTTCTTTTTCTGTCTTTATCTCTGTTCAGTTCTGGTGTGAAAACCTCCAAGTAGATGCAGGTAATGAAAAGGTGAAAGACGGGGTTGTGCCCTCCACTGTATTCATATTTTTGATTGCTTAACAAAAACGCTTGTGACCCACTTTGGTTTGTTTTGCTCCATCATACAAAATCCAAAACGGATACATTGAATTATGAGTTTGTATTACGAGGAAATGCAGAGAAGTCAGAGTATGGGCATGCGGGTCACAAATGAACTCAGCAGGTTATCACACACCTGTCTGGCATGGATCTTCCGCTCGTCCTGCTGGGATACTGTAAAGGCATCCCTTTGGTGACATGTGTTCACATTTATCTTGGAGCAGATTCAGCGCCAGGATATTTATGCCTGTCAGTGTCAGTTTTAGATTTCACCATGTGTGTAGCACTCACTCTCTCACACTCAACTGTTTAGAGGGACACGAAGTGGAACAGCTGCTTCTCCACAACCTGCAACCGGGACAACTTTTTATGTGGGGCTAGCTTGGAAAATGGGCAGGAGTTCAGAATATCCCCCACTTATCTTTACAGTTAGCACATCTTAAAGGAAAGCACAATTTGACCACTTGGACATTGTTATAAATGATCTAAGTTAGCATTTTAATTTAGATTCTGAAACTGGCTCGAAACAAGGTTGAACAGATGACTGCCTTTGAATTTTTAAAATAATATTTCAGTGAATTTACCGAAGACAAAATAACCTCTAAAACGTGAATTCTCAGTCTGACAGCTTCATTTACCTGCTGTAAGGCTTCCTCTCATTCCAACTCCAGCTTTTCATTCTTGTAATTGAAAGGTTGCGCTCTTCAAAATGCATACTTCAAGGAGCACAAGCTTGGACGTCCTGATTCAGTTCCTGGAAAACACAATGCAGAGTTCTAGCTGTAACCCTTGTCTTTTTGGGACATAATGAAGTCTTGCTCGAGTCAAGCAGATCCTCAGATTGCGGCCTCTGTGTCTTTTCTAATTTTTTCCACCTACAAACACATGGTCTTATAAGGCAGCGGAGGGAAAGTTCTTATTGCATTTTTTCTATAATCTCTGCTTCAATTTTGCAAGGTTAATCTCTCTAGTTCTCTCCTCTCTTTTTCATAACTCAAAGTAAATCTCCTGTAAAGCTCCAGGCATGTTCTGTCAGATATTACTTTCATGCTTTTCAAATTGGAGTTGCTGCTTTTATATATATATATATATATATCTTACTTTGATTTTTGCCTAACATTACGTTCTTCATTTTTTCACAGTCATGACTTGTTAAAAGTAGACTTCATGTTTCAAAGCCGCACCTAAAGGTGCCGATTGACATGAACATGTCTATTAAAAGTAGGGAAGGATCCTCAGTTTATGGGGATGAAGATCATCTATGTAGAGAGACATCTGTCCGGTCTTTAAAATCTGCTTTGCTCTTTGTTATCTCCTACTTTGTCCTTCCATATTAATCAGATTTCACTTTTTTTTTTCAGAGACTATAACAGATCATTTTTTTTTTCTGCACCCAAGCAGGTTTCCTTGGATTCAAACTCCTCCATGAACTCAAACACGCCACTGGTCCGGATCGCTCGGCTGTCTTCCAGTGATGGGCCGATGTTGGCCAACGTCTCAGAGCTGGAGCTGCCCTCTGACCCCAAATGGGAGTTTTCTCGAGCGAGGTAAAAAGCAGTTATTGTAAGTTATGTATGATGGATGCGATAGGTAGAGGATCATGGTTTTCGTTTTGTTTAGTCAGCCCGACGGTTTCTAGTTAACACCCAGTCAATATAATGTCCACGGCAAGTGTTTTGCAGAATGCTGATGAGGAGCCATAAAGCATGATGCTGCCACCACCATGTTTTAGTACATTAATGGTGTGTCAGGAATGATTAGCCAGGGTCGGCGAACTATACAACGTAAACAAGATTTGTTGTCGTTTGTAAAAGAAGTGTTCTACTATGGGATATTATTAGTGGAAAATTCAGTTTAAAACCAATTTTAAAAAAAAGAAAGATTAAAAAACAAATTAATTTTCTTTTTACATTATTCTTTTTGGAATTTTTTTAAATGTACCATTAAGAAATCAATTAACAAGCTGTTAAAAGTGATTATAATATATCTACCTATAATATATCTAAATTCAAAACTTCTATTTGGAGCTTTGTAAGTTTTAGCCATGCTTTCAAAGAACCGTGGGGGGAAATCTGAAGAGCCATTGCGGCGCCACAGGTTACTGGCCGCACTTGTTTTCACACTGTGCTATTAAAGTACAAGGGCTGAATAAAGTTTGTTTACATTTTTTTTTAATTAACATGTTTAAAATATCTTCCAAAAAGGCTTTTTTCTAATTGTATTCTACTTAATGTTTGTTTTTAATGTAAAATCACAAGTCTCTCACTTTCCAATTTCTCAAAGCTTTTGTTTTTTATATTTAAGTGATTTAAACACATTTGTGATTTCAGGTTAACCCTGGGTAAACCTCTGGGAGAAGGTTGCTTCGGTCAGGTGGTCATGGCAGAGGCAGTTGGCATCGACAAGGAAAAGCCCAACAAACCGCTCAGCGTGGCCGTGAAAATGTTGAAAGGTGAACTGTCAGCATCACTACCTTTATACGCGTCATTATGTACGCAACATTTGGGATTCAAATAAAACGTGTTATTGCTCTTTTTCCAGATGACGCCACAGATAAAGATTTGTCAGATCTGGTGTCTGAGATGGAGATGATGAAGATGATTGGGAAACACAAAAACATCATCAACCTGCTGGGCGCATGCACTCAAGATGGTGAGTGCCAAAGACAAATGAAGAGGAGAAATTTGGCAGGAGAAGTGCCCTAAACGTGATGCTGCTCTCTGTCCTCCAAGGTCCTCTCTACGTTTTGGTGGAGTATGCTTCAAAAGGGAACCTGAGGGAGTACCTCAGGGCGCGGCGTCCTCCGGGGATGGATTATTCCTTCGACACCTGCAAAATCCCTGACGAGCAGCTCACCTTTAAAGACCTGGTGTCCTGCGCCTATCAGGTCGCCCGAGGCATGGAGTATCTGGCTTCACAGAAGGTCAGCGGCTAAAATATGCCGCATACAATCCGTGTTTGTATTCTGTGTCTTTGTGTTACGGTGTAGGTTTAGGTTTTATAGCACTGCAAGTACAGCACTGAGGTGAATAGGAATTAATTTTACTCGTGAAAATTAGCTTGAGCTTTAATTAGAGTGGGGAAGAACAGGAAAAATGTTTCTATATTCCATTCCCAATTTCCTATAAATAATCCTCAGTCCATCTATTTTCTTCCACTTATATGTGGTCAGATCGAGCTTCAGACTTCCTTCTCCTAGATTAGCTACTCCCGGGAATCACATAGAGTTTCCAGGTTAACCATAAACATGGTAGCTCCAGCGTTTTTCTGGGATTTTCCCAGCGAGGCTTGTTGGGGGCATCCTAACCAGATGTTTTCACCACTCGAGTGCCCCATAGTCCCCTTGTTGATGGACAGATAAAGCTGACAGTTCTCCAGTTTCTTCCTTTATTGTCAGGGACAAACATATTTCTGAGGCACTGTTGGCTACACTGTTTTGTGCTAATGTACTTGTTCAGTGAAATATCTGATTTATTGATTGGTTTTCTCCCTCCAGTGCATCCACAGAGACCTGGCAGCCAGAAACGTCCTCGTGACAGATGACAACGTCATGAAAATCGCAGACTTCGGTCTCGCCAGAGACGTGCACAACATAGACTACTACAAGAAGACCACAAACGTGAGTTTCACAGCCTGCACACTTTGCACACTCTCAACAAATTAATAAAAAATGGAGAAATGTACTAATAATTGAGCAATTAAATGTAACTTATTTATGAAAGCTAGATTTATATTTTTTTCTTTGGTAATATTTGCAATATATGAACAACATTCCTATTAAAAAATGTTACAAAAAACTCCATGGATTATTTTTAATTTTTATAAATGTATTCTTTTGTCTGTAGGTTGAAACATTTGTGGGGTTTTGACCACTTTTTTTTTTCAATATCCCATTGAAGAAACTGTATGAAACTTAAAAACAAATTTTGAATATTAACGTAAAAATGCTCCTAGCAGGAGTTCTGTTGCAGGTAGATCCAAACTTTTATGGATCTGTAGGATAAAAGCACCACCAGAGCATGTTCCTGTTTTTGTGGACAAATTGTGGCACTTGGTTTAGTTTATTACACACAGAGGACAAAAATATATCAGATTTCTTCCTCTTCACTATTGTGCACAACATTGTGTTTGTCTGCAACAAACATTCCCAAAATATTCTTTGTATTTCTGTTTGGTTATTTCTACAAGAAGGTGGACAAAAACGGCTAAAACTTCTGCTGTTGTGCTTTCTTGGGTTCCAGGGTCGCCTGCCCGTGAAATGGATGGCTCCGGAGGCTCTGTTTGACCGGGTCTACACGCACCAGAGCGACGTGTAAGTTTGCACAAACTATCTGTCGCATGCCGACTGTCCGCTGATGTGGAGCTGCTGTACACGGCTGGAATGCGGGTGTTGAAATGTAGTGACTGTGCGTGTTAGCATCAAGCACAGAACGTACGCATGCGAACGTCAAACCGCTCGGGGGGGTTCCTGTGCGCCGTCAGAGCTCCGGCGTCTCACTGGTGTTTTGTCGGGCTAAATCCAAAAATGTGGCAGATGAGAAAGTCCCCCCCCCCCCCGCTAGCTAGGGCCAGATGCTGTGTCCCCAGCACCGCCATCCAAGCCAAACAAGGGCCCCTGTCAACACTGCCGCGCCGTGTGATTACCGCAGACTGGGAGCGGGCTGAGGGGAGAATCGGCCTGCTCTGTTATTTCAGCAGGTCTGGATTACAGACTTTGAATCTTCCCCTCCCTTTATACAGTAGTCACACTGAGCTAGTTTATCCTCACGCACCACAGAGGGGCTTTGAGTTTTTCAGCATGCAGGCTGCTAGAGAAACGGCTCTAAACATTCAAATTAGCCCGTCAAAACCTCGAAACCATCAATAACAAATGATGGGCTTGTCATTTCTGTTCAACGCGCCTATTCAGTTTTTAGTGCTGTGCAGTCTCAGAAGGATTTACTATATGACTTATTACTACTGGAGGCTCCTCCCACTATTAGTCCTTGAAAGTACCTACTTTACGGAGAGATACTGGCTTGTTGGAAAGGATAATCATAGAATCAATATAATAATTATACCCTGAAAGTAGCTAACTTTGGGTCTTTTTTTTTTTTTCTTTTTCACTCAATAACACCACCTACATTAAAGAGTCCTGTCAGCTCAATCTAGATGCTGCTCAGTATGATGCATCCCCTGACAAAAACGTTTGGCTTTCTTAGTTTGCCCAAAAAGCTGGATCAGTTCCATCATTTCCAGTCATCCACCTACAGCATTAAGTCAATTAGTAAAAATATGTTTTTAGTCATGTTCCAAATAGATTTAGATTGAATCGGGCCTTCCTTTCCTGGGAATGTACTTACATTCATCCTTTTATGTGAGCTTCCATATAAAGGTTGTAAGTGAGGTTGTTGCGTTTCACCTACCATGTCGCTTTGGTCTTGGCCCCTCTCAAGCTAACCTTTCTCTTTGATGATTTTAAAATGTTAAAATCATCAGTCAGAAAGCAGCCAGTTTATGGATGGCATTTATTTTCCTTGGTGCTCGTGAGCCGTTACCCCGAAACCAGAGATAAAGAAAGCTGTAGATGTTAGTGCTACAAATGTTTATTATCGCTTATTTGTGAAATGTGTGAATAACATATCCTTTATGGTAGTTTAATGTTTAACCCTCTTTTGTAAGTTGCTTTGGATAAAAGCGTCGGCTGAATGCATATATGTTAACGTTATTACAGTATATTTGGTGTTTAAACTAGTAAAATAAGCAGTTATGAGGGTTGTTAAGTAGTCAAGGATATGTTAACCCTTCGATTACCTTAACAGTTGATATAATATAGGATGAAAGCTGCTCAGATTTTGGCAAATGTAAAGCAGACAAAAAAAATTATCCTCATTTTAGTTCAATTTTAAATTAATATGTTCTTCATGCTGTGTGGGTGGATTCCAACCGCTGACCATAAACATTTCTTACAGTTCATAAAAAGAACTGACTTAACAAAATTAAAGATTATAACTGACTGTTTTTGTTTTTTAAGTAGATGCAGTCTCTAAATTAAATAAATATGAAGTAATTACATTACATTTGTCGAAGTTCTTTTTCGCACAGATTTAGTTGGAAATGTCCTGTTTACAGCTGGTGATAGTTTCCTCTTTTATATCAGTTTCTAGTTCTGAACCCTCAAACTGATGATTTCAACCGATTCACATTACCACCAGATACCCAAAAAAGTCCAGTAGCTTCTTTGAAGGAGGTAGTAGTTTTATATTCAAGAGAAAATTAAGAAATTAAAAGATCATCAAAGCATTTCTGCCTCACCTTTATCTATTTTTATGAAGCTCAAAACGGTGCATCAAAGAACGTGTTGGTGGTGGATTCTTTTGGAGATGCACATGAGCCATCAAATCTTAATCAGATCCCCCTGAATATTTCAAACAAACCTCTATTAGACGGCGTGTTGTCTTAAATATGGGGGTAAGAATAAGATGCCCACAGAAATGTTGTTTTTTTTGTTATCCCATCCTTCCTCCAGGCTTTAGTTCAGGTCTGCATCAGTTGGCTCGGAAAGCGTCGGCTGTTTCCCCCCCCGCGGCTCAGAGCGGAGATAATTAGATTAAAGGGAGGTGGGGGTCTCATTGTGATTCACAGGACGGAGCGAGCAACAATAGCAGACCCGGTTAATTGAATGCCCATTATACGATTACCTCCCCTGATTTCTCTTTTTTATAGAAATATATATATATATATACATAAGTTTCAGGAGTAACTCAACAGTTTTATGACGCTCCTGTCAGACAGAGAGAAAGAAAGAGAGATGATGGCTTGGTTTAAACACAAAAGACAGCGGATCGGACTGCAGCCGGGATGGAAATGTTCTCAGTATGTTAATACGGCTCCTGTCTTCCCAATAGTCTTCCTGGCTGTAAGAGTAAGAGGAATCCTCTGCTTTTTAATATAGTCTCTGATTCTCTTTTGGAAAAAGGAAAAATCGACCATTTTTTTTTAAACAAATGTTTGGACGTGTGACAGTGATACCGAAGCCGAAACGTTTCCTAACAGCCACATTGTAGTCACTGAAAAATAGCTCGACAGCAACAGGTGGGGGAGTGGCACCACTGCCTCAACGTAGTGTCTTATAGAGCCGGAGAGAACACTTAAATAATGACAGACTTCATATCTCGTCTTATCGCTCTTTCTTATGTCTCTGTGTGTGTTCTGTATCGATCAGGTGGTCCTACGGCGTTTTGTTATGGGAGATATTCACACTGGGAGGTTCACCGTACCCGGGAATTCCAGTGGAGGAACTCTTCAAACTGTTAAAAGAAGGACATCGGATGGACAAACCAGCCAACTGCACGCATGAGCTGTATGTGTCTCCGTTCATACCTACGTTGATTTTTAACAAGATTGCATCAGCAGCAGGATTTTTTGGATCGGCTGCAGTGTAACGGGGATTTGGTTTTCAGGTACATGATCATGAGGGAGTGCTGGCATGCTGTCCCGTCTCAGAGGCCGACCTTCAGACAGCTGGTAGAAGATCTGGACCGGATTCTATCGATGACCACCACGGATGTAAGACGCCTTTCAAAGCTGCTGCTCATTCAGACACAAGCGTACACGAGACTGTCACTTTTACGTCAGGCTTCTACAGCGTCTGCCTGATAAATATAACTTGACTTGATGGTTTTTGTGTAAACACAGATTACGTCAAAAAAAGAAAAAATAACTGTTAGAGATCCCCCAAGTATTGAAGAGTTTTATTTAGGAATTTAAGCATACATCATACAGGAAGGAAAAAAGCAAAAATACGCATCCACTGTATTAAATCTATACAAAACTTAAAGTACCTCGCTAAAGTGTTCATAAGCTCAGTCTCAAACTTCAGGACAATATTGTAATGTAACGTAATAGATCATCAATTACTTCATAAATGTGAGATGAAAAGTGTTTATTTTTGCATAACTTCACTGAGGCCCCTAAATGGAGTCAAGTGCATCTCTAACGCATGAATAACGTTTTAATTGTAACTCTTTTTTAAAATTATTTTTCGCTTTTTCCGTCCTTGTAGAAAAACTAATCAGGGGTCTGCAGCCCGTGGCTCTCTGTTCTCTCCACTGTAACACTTGTAAAAACCCAAAAGGATATGTTCGTATGCTAAATCTGCGTATAATATCTGTAACATGGCTTTAAGAGATGATTTTCAAAATAATGCTGCCTATATTTCCTTATTTATTGAAAAGGATGATCTATCTCTATAAATACATATATTTGAGAACAGAGGATTCATGTTGTTCTAAAATCTAAAATAGTAAAACATTTAATGCAGCACATACTTGTTGTTGTTCCCTCACATCTAATTCCAATAAATAACTTTTTTGATGGTAAGATAGTAAAACAAAGCCGCCATCTCAGACTGCGCTCTAATAACTTGAACGCAGATGGGACTGGCGGTGACGACGTCGGCGTTTAACCTTTGACCCTTTCCTCTTGACAGGAGTACCTGGACCTGTCGGTCCCTTTCGAGCAGTACTCTCCAAACTGTCAGGACTCCAACAGCACCTGCTCGTCCGGAGACGACTCCGTGTTCGCTCACGACCCGCATCCCGACGAGCCCCGTCTTCCCAAACAGCTTCCCAGTAACGGCGTGATACGGACATGAAGCCTGAACTCTGGGAGGTCGGGTCCGGACCTCGTCTCACAGTTTGTGACAAATAATCACCCCTCAGTGACTCCCGACTCCTCAAGATATGGAAATTAAGACTTCATGCAATACTCCTGCAGCTCTGCGGCTCCTCTTGAACTTTCGGTTCGACATTGAAGGATTTTTTTTTCTTTTTTCTGTTGTTGAACCATGTTTGCGTTCTTTTCAGGAATGAAATTATATTTTTCTACTCTGGCCAGTTTTTTTTTTTTTTTTTTGCTACAAACAGTTGTGTGGTGGA
>JAVLVB010000574.1:269605-279699 GCA_032876305.1 Orestias chungarensis | reverse complement strand
GGTGTCGTCTCAAGGCACTTTACAAAAAATCAATTAAAATCAAGGATACATTCTAACAAATCAATTTGAAAAAGTTTCCAATCTAAGGAACCCCAGCAGATTGCATCGAGTCATTGACTTGCAGCATTCACTCCTCTGGAATCAGCATGCAGAAACAATGGCTTGTGTTGTCGTTGACTTTACAGCAATCCCTCATACAGCTTAAACTAAATATTTTCTGCCCATTTTATCACCTTTCTTTAGTGTTGTGACTGAAGGAAATGTAGGCATGTTCTGTGACTCACGCCAAACAGAAAAAAGATATAAAAAAAGATATATATTAATCTGCAGAACATGAGAGAATACCGGAAAAGTCTGGAATGTTCTTAGATTGTGCTGGGAAAAGTGCCAAATTAGTCTTAAAAGCCTGAATCTCATCTCTGAATCGAATGCTGCACTTGTGAATGTATGTGGCCAGAAGATCCATGGAATGAGATTATATCTGATCTATATCCTTGTTTTTTTGTTTTTTTTAGTCTGACTCAACAAGAGAAAAAAAACATTGATCTGAAACGAGTTTGAAATCTGCTAAAGGGAACAGACTTGCGTGGCATTGAAGGGTTCCCAGATTTACTCGCTGCTAACGGAAACGTTGGGAACATTTTAGTGTGCAATGAGAGATGAGCTGATCACCGACACGTTTGCACCAGTACCTCCTTTAATCATCTTTATATCTGAAGGACTTAAGTTGTAAAAAAGAAACAAAAATGGTACCGTTTTGCTCTATTGGCACCAAATTATGTCCATAGTTGAGCAAAATATCCCAGAAAGCTTTTGGGTTTGTTTTATTTTGGGAGATGCTATTTATGGTCTTTTCACAGTTGTGCCTCAATTAAACGAATCAGGAACAAAATGGGATTATTAGATTTGTTTTAACATTGTGGAATGTATAAATGTATAAGAAAAAGTTTAAATGTTTGAAAACTATAGATCTTAAAGGGCATTCTGGGGCTAAATGACCTGGTTTGTTCACTAATGTTATTAATATTAAGTGAGCCAAACAGACACAAAAAAAAGCACTTCTGTAGAGAACGAATGGATGTAATGAAGCAGGTGGTTTTCTTCTTATTTATTCTTCCATGTTGGGTAAAAGCTTTCCCTATGGTGAGAGTATTTTATTTGGAGCGTTTCAGTGTTTTTATTAAGAGCCAGAGAAAGAGAATTGTGATGTAGAATTGGATTACTTAAGAAGCTTTCTCTCTGGTTGGTTTATTTTCTGTTTTCCTTGTTTATTTTTTATCTTTAAATTCCCTCTTTGTTGGATCTCTTTTGAAATAAAAAAAAAAAAAACTTGCCTCCACTTCCATTTTATTTATTTTTTTGCTTTTCTAATAGAAGTGCATTGTCATGGTTTACTAACATTAGAACTGATTCCCAAGTACCGGTGCATAGTTTTACTTATGCAGCTGGATTTGATATAAATGCATTTCGTCGCACATCAAAGGTACTTTATGTGACTTACAGTGTTTTGTTTTTCATCTCTATTAAAATGAATTTAAAAGGATTTTTCTGCTCGTCTAGTTTGGTCAAATTGGAAC
Organism: Orestias chungarensis; assembly: GCA_032876305.1. Taxonomy (NCBI): domain Eukaryota; kingdom Metazoa; phylum Chordata; class Actinopteri; order Cyprinodontiformes; family Cyprinodontidae; genus Orestias; species Orestias chungarensis. The sequence continues at coordinate 278,122 of JAVLVB010000574.1, read as the reverse complement.
GCCTCATTATAAAGGCGAACATTTAATAACTGCACTAAGCACTGCTGACGTTTTCTGACTTAAATAACTACAGTAGAGTTTTGTAAGCCATGCAAAAAAATTTAAATGAAATAAAATATGGGGTGGTTATAAATAGGTATTGCAACAAGGGACCTCACAGGTGCAAAACCACCAACAGACCAGCTTTAGTAACGGTTTCAGTCCAATCAGACACTGTATTTCAGTCCTACATTAAAGGAAACACTGATTTGATCAGTGTTTTCAGCAAAGCTTGACCAAAAATTTTGTTCCCGTTTTTAAAAGCATCTGTCACATATTTATGAGATTATACCAGCAGTTAATCTTCTAAACTGCAGGTATCCCATTTCTTGACACCTTTGGCAGATCATTTCTATCTTTCTTAAACAAGTATTCAGATGATATTGTGGGAAAATCAACAGATCACATTTTTCTGGTAAAGTGCCTTAAGACAACGTGCTATAACTAAATTAAACTGTACTGAAAAGTATCCATTGCCTTTGTTCCCCGTTCATTAAAAGCATCACACTTCAGACTTTCCACCACTTTTGGTGTCTAAATGCCTACAATAGCTACCAGGATTCTTTTGGTTTGTTTTAACGACAGTGGCTGTGGCACATCCACCACAGGGCCAGTGACAACAGCAAGGCGGAGCCCAAGGTTAGCTGTAGCCATTGGGTCCCAGGAACCGGCTGACACCAGAACCAAAACACTGACCCTTCAGGAATCACTTAAACTCTTAAAGTCTGATTCTGAGCTCTGACATCAAGCCTGCAGACGCAAGAAGGCATGGAAGTCCAATGAAGATGGACGAAGAGGCGCAGTAGCGCTTGGTGGCTGTGATCTTCCCTATAATTGCACTTGCATGGTAAATGAATTGTGTAAATACTTTTAACCAGATTATCGTTGATTTATGTGCTGAAACCTAAACTGAATTTTTCAGTTGAATTACCTGAGAGGACGAAGTTTGTGAATGCTAGAAATAAACAAAGGAATCAATCATCCTCATGCAGACTGATTTTATTCTGTGTGGTCTTCCATTTCATTTTCCAGTTAACTCTATAAAAATGCTTTTTCTGTATCAAGAGATTATATATAGTTTACTGTAGGAATAGTTTATTGAATTAAGTTACTTCTGTGAATTATCGGATGAATGCCTTCATTTTATGAAACCATAGCCAGAGTTTATTACGCCCAATACATTATCTAGATTGTTTTTCGTTGACTTTATGGGTTATTTTAAGATCAACGTAAAAAAGGTTATGAGGACAAAAAGCTTGTAGTAAATACAGAATCTGAGTAATGAGGGCAAAATTAATTTTAGCTGGAAACCATTTTCTTTTGGTTTCCTGCAACATGTGTTGGAATGTGGTGGTAGAATATTCCTGAATATTTTAGAGAGCTCCCAAAATCACTCTCGAACCCAGGAGTCCAAAGCATGGTTGTACTTCCAGATTGTTAGTACTGATTCCAGCAGTGCCCTCTGCTGTGCAAGAATACAAATGACCACAAAACTCTGAGCTCTTTTGGCTCCATTATTGTGAGAAATGCTTTAAAACAGGAGCATGTTAAATAATAAGGCATGTCTTGTAAAGCAGCATTTGAGACTTCCCAATTTGGTGTAGATGCACTGACTGAACAAGACTGTTAATGACCAAAACTATAGTACAAAAAGGGGTTGGGGAAAATCTTAACATGGTTGTAAATTATCTTTGCTTTACTAGACAAAATGGAACAAAATATTAGAGCAAGAAATGTATTTTTCCTTTTTTTATTTGTAAAATAGAATCCGTATACCTTCAATGAAGAATCTGTGAATATGTAACAGAAGTTTGTCTCTGAAGGACCAAGAAAGTTTAAGATGTATTTCACACACCAGCGGATCCACTTGGGCAAAGCTTTAGATGAAGGTTTTCCAATGTTTAACGAAAAATTGTTTCGCACCAAACCTGCTGAACTGCCTTTTATCCTTATTCTTCGTGGCTTATTCATGCTCTGTTGAGTCATGGCACACATGGTTATCAGGAGACGATGCAACTAGGAGTTCTTTGGTTCTTTGCCTGTTAATTCTCATTTTTCACAAAGAACCTCGTCTGTTTTTCTATTTAACTGTTTAGGTGTGGATTGATCTGTAGTTTGAAATTTGCCTGTATTGCTGCTGATGAGCAGATATTTGTGTTGCTAAAGGAGCTGTTTTGTCATTTTGATTCAGTTTCTTTTGTCCCATTTGGTTTGTTATTATTGGGAAGGGGGGGTGCTTTTTTTCATGCACACATAATAAATTTTTCTCTGCTTGTATTCGGATTTCTAACATGAAAAGATGAAACTAACAGTTTGCAGCCTGTTTGCTGCAGCCTTCACCGTTTTTATCACGATGCAACAATTCACCACTACAACCCCTCTAGGCAGACATTTCCCCACATGGGAGAAAATAAAAAGGATTATTTCACAACATCTTTCTGGCTCCCTCTTTTTCTCCGTGCCTTACGAACCAGGCTGTCAGACCCAGTTTTGAACAAACACATTATTACAGAAATTTCTGTCAGCAGTGTTTCTGCCGCCGCGTAAAGCAAACACGTTTGGTCTGTTGGCAACAACAAAACTCTGGCAGACTTTGCCATTGTGAAGTTTGGGAGAAAATTTTTAATGAACTGGAACCAAAGTACCGTAGAGTGCGAATGCCATTCATGCTTGTTTTGTCTCAGTTATGTTGTAACAACACAAACTGTTGGATTATAAGGATTATAGAAAGATTTGTTTGCAGATTACAGAGGGATGTGAAAGATAGTTAGGAGTGATATGTTCCTCTTAATGGGGAAGTGTTCACATTATGTGGTTGGACTTGGCTTGCTTGTTACATTGTTCTGGATTAAATCAACGATCAAGAATCATTTTGTTTATATAGCGCCAATTTACAACAGATGTCGTCTCAAGGCACTTTATAAGAAAATCTATTAAAATCATGAATGAGTCTTCCTTTAAAAGTGGGAGATGATGTCGTTTCTGGTCGAAGGGTTTGCATTTGGAGAACTAAGAAAAACAACAGCTTTCAAAAAAAATTTAGAGTTACATTCATAAAGAATATAAATCATGACAGCAGAGAGATTTCTTAAAGCTGGTCAACCTTTCCAAATCCAGCCGGACTAAATTAGAGCATTCACCTAAGGTGGCATGTGGGGGACATAATAACAAAGAAGGGACATCCTAGTGGTCTAAACTGCAGCATGATGGCTGTAATACAGACTGTTGGGAGGGAAATTATAGCTTAAATACATTAGAGACTTCTTTGAAGACAGTAACTGGTTTTCTCTATTTATCAAAATCAGTTTTTGTTTCATATTCTTAATTGGATTATTTTCCCATAGAACATTCAGTCAGATGATGGATCAAACTCACCTGATTGAAATATTCAATGATAGGAATACTATCTTAAATCCTAGTAACCTTTTTCTTATCCTATCTAAAATCTTCTTTCTGCTGGTCTGCTGTGGTACTGAAAAAAATCAGAGGATGAATGATTGTTTTTTTATTCTCACTTTCTGTTCTTAGGGAAGATGTTAAAAAATATAGACATTTTCAAACAAATATCAGACACATTACTCTCAACTTTGAAGTACCCTGTGGGGTAAAAAAATAAATAAAAATCCAGATTGAATGTATAGACAAAGTCAATTCATCGCCTGGCTCTAAAACGTACCAATAAGGTTCATCTCTGTGTCAATCTATAAGGGCTGTTAATGCATCATTATTTGTGTGAGGGCTTTATAAAAGAAAAAGAAGTGTTGTTCCACGTCCTAAAAGCTTGTCGTTTACTTTAAACCGCTGCAGGAAATTTAACCCCAGAATTTTTTTTTGCACCCAGTTTCTGTTGGTTCTTTTGCACAGTGAACAAATTAGTTTCTCATAGCATCTTAACTGCTTTTTAATCACAGAAAGTCTTTGCCTCTCCCTCTTTGTTTGCAGAGTGCAGCTCCACGCCCTCCCTTGCCGCCTCGCTGGCTGCTGCTCTGTAAATGCTTGGTAGGAGGAGATGGAGTGGGCAAGCAGGCTGGGTAGAGAGGCCTTTTTTTTTCTTCTTCTTCATTCTTTTCTACTTGGCCAGAGAGGGAGGGTGAAGCCAGACAGTGACACACGGAGAGAGAGAGAGAGACGGGTCTATGTAAACATTCTTTTGGCCCACGGCCCGTCTCAAGAGCATCCTGAGGAGAACATCCTGCTCCTCGTTGGAACTTCCTCAGCAGGCTGAAGTGCCCCATTCATGGACGTCTTGTGAGGGGAGCTTGTTTTCGCTGCTAAATGGGTGTTTCTGTTTCAGAGGTGTTTGCTACAGTCCCTGGTTTCCACAGACCCAGCCGACCCCCCCACACTTCTTAAACTCCTCTACCATACCTCCTTTTTTCTGCTCCTCTCTGCTAATAGAAGCTATCTGCTCCTGGGGCCCCAGTGAAGCCAACAAATCTCCTCTCATCTGAAGAAGAGGTGGGTGGAGGTGGTTATGTAAACTAGTTATGACAGTTACCCAGGAAGGTGCCTCACCATTCTCTTCATGACCACTGACCTTGTTTTTTTGAGTGGAGGTGGCTACTGCAATTCCAAGATGGGTCAAACTTCAACTGGCAGTACAAGCGATCGATCCGGACAAACTTTTTAATTCAACGGGATTTTAAAGTAGGACCACAGAAATGTTACATCTTTTACTCACAAGCAGACGGATTTATTCCATAAGTACAGCAGACATTTTCAAGAAAGCGAAATGCACAGAAAGACACTTGAAAACCAAGAAAAGAGAATACTGAATACAAATATTGTAACCCTTAACTATCGTCTAGGTAAACTGTAGAAAGCTTTTCTGAGACTCAGAGAATTTACAATTCCCGTTCCTACAAAAATCTTCATAGTATATTTTCTTTATCAAAACATTCTGCGTTTAGTCTATGGTTGAAAAGATAAGACAGTGTTAGCGTGGATGGAGACCATCCCTGCACACAGGTCTTGTTGTAGATTTTTTGTTTCTTTTAAACAAATGTTGAAAAACAGTATTTGAAAATAAACATAAAAAATAAAAGCAGCTGTAATTGCACATGTTTAAGCTTTAGTGCTCAGGTTTTTAATAAAATATCTCTGCTTTTTACTGAACTCATTCTTCAGCAGGAGGAGAGGGATGCTGGATAAAGTTCAGGCTTTCCGATAAACTGCCTGGATCGTTCAGGGAGTTCTTTTATTTCAGATGCATGTCATACAAGTCACTTCACCAAATTCATGAGGGATTCAATGGGGATTCCAGTGGCGCAGGGACATGGCTGAAGATTTTTACCATTCACGTATAAATAAATGAGGCCGAGCTTAGTGTCACGCTCAATAAACAGCTGTTCAAAAACATTTAATGTTAAGGTCTGTTCACCATCTCCCTGGGTGGATCAGGCAATACTTTTGTGTCAAGACGTTTCGTTTCATGAATGATCAGAAGAGAAGTGAAAGAAAGGATGATCTGCCACCACTTTTCGAGCTTGCGAGCTACCTAACAGATGACCATTCCTAAGGGATCTACCAACCCACCAACCCAAAAAAAGCACAATGCTTATTTATTTTATGTAATTTAAATCATTGTTAATGTATATTTTGTCTTTTTAGGATGTTGTTTCTCCCCAAACACAAGCAGACGCGGATAAGTCTATAAATCCATATACATATCCATTTGTAGATGTCAGGTGGGTTTGGTGCTACCCCCATAGACATACATAATAAAGCTAGATGTCTTACCCGCGCTGTCGACCAATGGTAACGAACGTCCGTACTGGTGGCCATCTTGCCACAGGGACCTCGCTCACTCATACAGTTTACTGTAATACTGCGTTTGTTTTTAAATCGCCCAAACTTGCTCAATTTTCAACTGATTTTCGAACGGTTTGGTTTGTTATAAACATCAGAGGTGTAGTTACGACACTACGCACAAGCACGAATTAAAAATGAAGAAGGAAATAACTTTCCTGAAGGAGAAATCAAACGACTTGGAAAACCGGAGCAGGAGGTCAAATGTGAAAATTATAAACATCCCAGAAAGATGTGAAGGTACCGACGTGATTGGTTATGTGGAACGACTAATCCCGCGGCTTCTCGGGTAGTTACACTTTCCAACCCCAGTTACCATCGAGAGGGCACACCCCCTGGGGAGAGCGTCGGAGCGGACCAGACCTATTCTCGTGAAGTTTCTAAACTTCAGGGACAAAGACAAAGTGCTCCGTTTGGCCAGGGACACGGGGACGGTGCAGTTGGATAATAATCGAGTCTCATTTTACCCTAATTATAGCATCGAGGTGCACCACAAAATGCTCGCTTTCAACGAGGTGAAGAAAAAACTATGAGAGAAAAATATTGAATACGCTACCCGCTACCCTGCTAAGCTGAGGATCCGACATGGAGGTGGATTTAAACTTTTTTCAGCCCCATAAGAGGTGGAGACCTTCCTGTCCTCTGTTCGGAATGAGGGATAGAACATTTCCCTCGCAAGATGACCACGAACCATAACTATTAACGGTAAAATAACGTTACATCAGATAATCCATAATTACTGTCTCCCAAATGTTAAACAATTTTGTGTAATATCGTGCACACCTTTACCTGATAACACCACACTGAGCTAAGTTAATTTTGTTAAATCTAGTTATTATAGTTCTTGAGTGTTTTATTTCTGGAGCAATTATATTATTCTTTTTTTGTTTACTGGGGTTTATAGTGTGGGTTTCCTCTTTTTATTTTTTGCTTTTGGGATTTCTGGGACACTCTCTATGGGGTTCATACTGTGAATATTGAAAGCTGTAAACTTATAGCAAAGAGTCAGAGATTTCTTAATTTGGTCCAAGTTATGTACATCTCATGTTGTTACCTATTCAGAATATCTTTTCATATTACTTAAAATGAATAAAACTGGATTACTTAACTGTATTTCGTTGAATGTTAGAGGGATTAACAACCCCATTAAAAGGAAGAAAGTCCTAATATACTTTAAGAAACAAAGCACAAACGTTGCCTTTGTTCAAGAGACCCATCTCACAGATATAGAACATTTAAAGTTGTTTTTGTAGATTTTGGTAGATTGTGTAATAAATACAAACAGGGTAATACTTGTATCCTTCTACGCCCCAAATTTAGACAATCCAGAATTTTTTAATGATTTAATTCTAAAACCTGTTCTTATTTAGCAGCTACTATTTCAGACCATAACCCCATACAATTGAAATTAGAATTTCATCAACCTGCGTCCTCTTCTCCTAGATGGACGTTTAGAGAATATCTTCTCTAAATGTCTTTCAAGTCCCATATAAAACAGGTCTGTAAGATTTCCTTCCTTCACCTTAGGAATATAGCAAAAATTTGAAATATTATCTCCAGGACAGATGCTGAAAAGCTAGTCCATGCATTTGTTACTTCAAGGCTGGACTATTGTAACTCATTATTAGAAGGAAGATGCAATTAAAAGTCTACAGTTGGTCCAAAATGCTGCAGCAAGAGTTCTGATGAAACTTAAAAAGAGAGATCATATCTCCACAATTTTAGCTTCCCTTCATTGGCTCCCTGTCAAACTTAGAATAGATTTTAAGATTCTTCTTTTGACATATAAAGTCCTCGCTAATAAAGCTCCATCGTATTTTAGAGATCTGATTACTCCTTATGTCCCAAACAGAGCACTTCGCTCTCAGACTGCAGGTTTACTGGTGGTTCCTAGAATCTCTAAAAGCACAATGGGAGGCAGATCTTTCAGTTATCAGGCTCCTGTCCTGTGGAACCAGCTTCCAGCTTTAGTCCGTGAGGCAGGCACCCTGTAGTTTCAAATCTAGGCTTAAAACCTTCCTGTTTGATAAAGTTTATAGTTAGGAAGAGGTAGAGAAGACAGCCTAATCCGGTTGGGGAGGATCTCAGTCTTGACAGACGGTTCTCCTTTTCTCTACCTTCTTCATGTCTCACTCTTTAGGGTTAAGTTATTTAAGTTTTTCTATAGTTATGCTAATATACGCTTAGACTGCTGGAGGACAATCTGACCACTTCTCTCTCTGCTACTTTCTTCCTTTGTCCAATCTATTTAGTTACCGTTATTTCAACCTTGTTAACCTTTTGTTTTCTCTTAGTGTTCTTCTCTCCATAGTAACCACACCTGGGCTGGGGTTCTGTTAGCTGAGACGGCTTCTTGGATGAGAACATGGGCTGAGATGCTTCCAGTGACGCTCTACAACTGCTGCTATAAACTCTATTATTTCAGTATCCTGTGCTTCTAATTGAGCTTTCTGTCTTTTCAAACCTCTAGTCTGCTGGCTAAGGATAATCGTAAATACAGTAAAATTGTTATTCACGCTGGCGGTAATGACACCCGGTTACGCCAATCGGAGGTCACTAAAATTAGTGTTGCTTCGGTGTGTGAGTTTGCAAAAACAATGTCGGACTGTGTAGTTTTCTCTGGTCCCCTGCCTGATCGGACCGGTGACGACATGTTTAGTCGCATGTTGT
>JAVLVB010000574.1:257871-269505 GCA_032876305.1 Orestias chungarensis | reverse complement strand
AGTTATGCTGCTATAGGCTTAGACTGCTGGAGGACAATCTGACCACTTCTCTCTCTGCTACTTTCTTCCTTTGTCCAATCTACTTAGTTACCGTTATTTCAACCTTGTTAACCTTTTGTTTTCTCTTAGTGTTCTTCTCTCCATAGTAACCACACCTGGCCTGGCGTTCTGTTAGCTGAGACAGCTTCTTGGATGAGAAAATGGGCTGAGATGCTTCCAGTGACGTTCTACAACTGCTGCTTTAAACTCTTTTATTTCAGTATCCTGTGCTTCTAATTTAGCTTTCTGTCTTTTCAAACCCCCAGTCGGTCGTGGCAGATGGCTGCTTGTACTGAGCCTGGTTCCGTTGTAGGTTTCTTCCTGTTAAAGGGGAGATTTTCCTCTCCACTGTCGCTACATGCATGCTCAGTATGAGGGATTGCTGTAAAGTCAACGACAACACAAGCCATGGTTTCCGCCTGCTGATTCCAGAGGAGTGAATGCTGCAAGTCAATGACTCGATGCAATCTGCTGGGGTTCCTTAGATTGGAAACTTTTTCAAATTGATTTGTTAGAATGTATCCTTGATTTTATGTGATTTTTTGTAAAGTGGCTTGAGACGACACCTGTTGTAAATTGGCGCTATATAAATAAACTGATTCTTGATTCTTGATTCTTCTAGTCGGTCATGGCAGATGGCTGCTTGTACTGAGCCTGGTTCCGTTGTAGGTTTCTTCCTGTTAAAGGGGAGTTTTTCCTCTCCACTGTCGCTACATGCATGCTCAGTATGAGGGATTGCTGTAAAGTCAACGACAACACAAGCCATTGTTTCTGCCTGCCTATTCCAGAGGAGTGAATGCTGCAAGTCAATGACTTGTTGGATTCTGCTGGGTTTTCTTTGATACAAAACTCTTTACAACAGGTGCCTTGAGACGACACCTGTTGTAAATTGGCGCTTTATAAATAAACGGATTCTTGATTTTTGATTCTTCTTAAAGACCCTGAATTTGTCACTTTTATGAATAACAAAATTGATTGATAATTGTATCTGGAAGTAAATTTAAAAAGCTCCTAACACTCAAATATATGGGAAGCCCTCAAAGCTTATATGAGGGGGAACATCATTTCGTATGTTTCACATAAAAACAAACAAAAAAGGGAACAGCTCTCTGAATTAGAAAAAGATGTAAAGACTTTGGAGATTGACCATTCAAGAACAAATCATCCAGAATAATGTAGTGTTTTAAAACAAAAACGGATCTTATATGACAACATGAGTACCAGTAAAGCTGAGGCAGCGATGGCTAGAACAAAATATCATTACTACGAATTTGGCAATAAAACAAGCAAGCTACTGGCGTGGCAGATAAAAAAGGAGGACAATTAAAAACGTATTCAGTGTAATATCAAAGATGATGGTAGACATTAAGAAAATACAAAAGACATAAATTTGGAATTTAAAAAATATTATCAATCGTTATATAAATCAGAGCATCACAAAGACAGTGCAAATATAAAAACAATTTTTGAATTATTTACATTTACCCAAGATTAGCACAACACACAAATATATACTGGATGGTGAAGTAAATGAGGAGGAGGTTTACCTGGCTGTTAAATCTTTGCAAAATAATAAAGCCCCAGGACCAGATGGCTTTCCAATTGGATACTTTAAAACCTTTTCAAACAAATTATTAACCCCCCTTACAAACATGATCAAGGAGGGATTCCAAAAGGCAGCACTTCCTCAATCTTTACAACTTGCAACAATAACATTACTTGGCAAACCTGGAAAAGATTTACAAAAGCGCAACAACTATAGAGCACTCAGCCTTCTCAACTCAAACTATAAAATATTGTCTAAAATAATAACGTCTCGAATGGAGAAAATAATCCCAAAGATTATTCATGCAGACCAAACAGGTTTTGTTAAGAACCGACAGGGAGCGGATAATATTTGGAGGTGATTTTATATTATTGATATTGCCAAGAGACGAAGGTACCCTTTGGTGATACTCTCTACGGATGTTGAGAAGGCGTTTGATAAAATTACACCTGATTTTCTTTTTGAGACCAAGAGAGCGATGAATTTGGTGAAAGCTTTATTAGATATGTAAGAACACTTTTTAATAGCCCTAGATCACAGATTTTGACTAATGGAATTCCGTCGGACGCCTTCTCGCTCTTCCGAGGCTGTAGACAGGGCTGCCCAAGCTCTCCTATCTTATTTTCCATTGCTATTGAACCATTAGCTTTTGGTATCTGTTCTGACTTATCTATTACAGGCATAAGAATAGGTACAGAAGAACATAAACTTGCGCTTAAGGAGCAACGATTCCTGCATCCATGTGCTACTGCACTAAAGTCAACAAAGTCCTGTAAATATCATAATGCAACATGTTGTAGCAAAGCAATTCCATTAGAAATCATTGCGATTTATGTTATGCTGTAGTTATACTGAACAGGAAGAGCGTTCATGCCTCTCCAACTGATGTGAAGTTGAAGGTTAAACTCCCTGCACCGTCGCTGCCCACCGCTCCCCCAGGGAATGGGTCAGACACGGAGGACAAACTTCTCATCCTTCGGGATGTGACAGTGGGACTCTAAACATTAATACTGGGTCTGATTTAAAGTTTACATCTGGTTTACACCTCCCGATTAGGCAAGTATACATTTAAAGTAAAAAGAAAAACAACGGACAGAAGCTCAGATAGTAACTTATTCAGCAATGAGAAAATACAATGATGGTTTTGGGAAACGCTCCCCAGCCAAACATCACTAAGATTCAAATGTAGAAAAGAGACAAGTTTGTCCCGAAATCTCTGGTTTCAGTAAAACCCAGCTGGTCTCGGCCTTGATAACTGGCAAAAGTAACCTAGGCTCGCTAGCCTAGCATAATTAAGTTTTATAAAGCTGCACTTTAAACAGTCAGCCATCCAAAATTATAACCACGTTAATAAAGTTTGTAAGAAACCAAACTGTGTGTAAATCCGTGCCCTTTTCTGCGAGTATTTGAGTATTTGAGTTTGTTCAGATCACTCACCTCCTATTGTGTTCAACACATCGGTCCCAACTGCCAACCTGTGGTAAGATGGCCGCCGAATACGACGTCGGAGTCTGCGCCGTGAGTCGTCTAGCTTTATTATGTATGTCTATGGCTACCCCGGCCTCTAACTCCTCTAGCTCCGCCTCTGCTAAGAGAGACCGGGAGACACTGTAGTTTGCTAAGGCGGCTAACGCAAAGCTAACGTAGAGTTAGAGTGTGTTTGCGTGTGACCCGGTCCCGATCGACGTATTGACATCCCCTGATCTAAAGAGTATAAACACTAGTTTGAAGTGACACAAAGGTGCACTGTAATTATCGTGGGTGGTCAGGGTGATTTCAGCTATTTTGGTGCTAAAAGGTTTTTATCATGGCTTTCTGTCAACAGCATCTTTCTATTTAGCGTCTACCTCTGAAGGTCAGTTATGTTCTTCCGCAAGTGTCCTTCCTCTTCTGGCAACATGGCAAAATGTAAACTAATCTCATTGGAAATGAAATGTTTGAAGGCACTCTTCATTGATAATGTGAAAAAACCATGTTGCAAACTACATACAAAAGTTGCAAATACAAACAGGTCGAGTGCGAAGGCAAGGTTCACAATTAAGTTTCCCATAACTTCACACAGGGCGTCCCCCCCATAATGAAAAGCTCAGCCACTTTTAATCCGTCAAGCTTTATGTGCTGCCAAAAGCCTCTTTAATTATTTCCCATTTAGGCAAAGCCACAAAACATAGCGCGTTCCAGTATATACAAACTGTCTCCAGACTGAAATAATGGTACATTTTAAAAATGCTGCTTTGCACAGTTTGACGCGGTTTTGGTCGATCTCCCAGCAGATGAAAGTCACATGTGGCCGTTCTCCATGTCTGTTACACAATTAATGTGGTTTTAAAAAAAAAGAAAAGAAAAAGAAGCTATTTCTGTTTTTGTGTGTAAATCTTTCTAAAGTGATGTGTGTCTGCTATTTGTGAGTGCGGACAAGAATGAGAGCGTGTTTTCTTATGTTCCTGTGTGGATGCCAAGTTCCTGAAACTGGAGCGTGGTATGTTGTCATTGTACGTGCGCAAAATCAGCGATTAACTGCGCTCCACGGAGACAGCCGTGTAGTCGAGTGACATCCAGGGACAGGTGCGTGTAAAACTATCTGGTTTCCGGAGCTCCTTGGAGAAATGCAGCAGCTCCGCGCTGCAGGAATAGAACTGATGATAGTTGTAGACCAACACTGGTATGTTTGTTGCACTGCTTGTAAACCGTCTCCAAAAGGCCATGGTTCTTCTCCATTGCCAGTCAAATATCGCTAAGTTTGTTTGTTTCAAGCAAATAAACTATAAAAATCTGCTTAGGTTAAAGATAAATGTAAATATCCGCCTATCCGATAGGTCATAAACTGGTTCTCAGTCGACCACAATCACCCACCCAGCCAACATCAATGCTACCAAACTTTACTGCTTAATCATACAGTTAACGAAGGACCTTTAGTTATATGTGTACAGTCAACTTCAAAAAAGCTACGTTTAGTGTCTCACAGGCAACAACTTTAAATCTTCAAAGGTCAAACCTTCAGTCCTGGGAAGGGATTTGTTCAGACGGCTAAAGTAGCGCAGACAGAAGTGTGCTAAGTGTCACATCTGTGTTGAATGTTATCTGGACAGGGCTGGAATACTCACAGTGGTTGTCATTTCTCTGAACATTGTCAATTTCTGTGATCGAAGGTCTGATCTCCTGGCCTTAAACCCGGTGCTGTGAGTCATTGGCACTAGAAGCATGGTAGTGATTATTCTTGTCCCCTTAGTCATTGTTCTTGAACAGATTACAATACCGACACCAGCCAGGGTTTCTTCTGCCATTCCCATTTATGGAACATATGTTATCTCCCTGAGGTATTTCCCCCCTAATTGCTGGATTACAAGGTGACAGGAAGCACGCGGTTGCTGAGAGTTGTGTCTGGAGCTATTTTGACATGTTCCACTGTGAGGTGTGATAATGAAAGGAAAATATCTGTGTAGGTCATAATCCCTGAGTTTCAATTGCATTTTTGGAATGAATCAAGGAAAAGGAGGTAATGGTTGGTTTCCTCTCTGCAATTTTACTAACGGTCCACTGTGGTTTACAAAGAAATAGAAAATGCTAAATAAATTCCTGATACTATATAGTGACAAGGTACTGCTGTTATGTTAGATATTGCCAATATGTTGTGTTATTGTCATTCTATTGTGACATATCAGAGAATTTATTGAGAATCACAATGCATTGCAGAAGTATTCCTAATCCCTGAAACAGACTAAATATGACAATAGAATTATTTGTTAAACCTTTTTAAAATGATACAGAAATAATTAGTAAATAAAAACGTTTGTTATTATTCATACTTATAATCCTAAAATTGTATTTAGATGTGTTAAAAATCTAACATTAATGTGTTTGTTGTTTCTATCTAACGTGCTATTTAATGGCTTGGTATCAGACATGGAACTGAATCCAAACACTCCGGGTGACTTTACAGGTCAATCGGTAGATAAGAAAGGAACATTTAAGCTGGAGAATGTGATTTTGCCTTGCAACGTTCACAAATGAAGCAAGACACAAAGCCATCATTGTTTATTTTGTTCGCCATGAAATTAGGAGTCATTAGAGGTAAGGGGGTTCTACATGCAGAAACCACCTTCCCACTAATGTTTAAGGTAAACAACGCAGAAATAAAGGGAGCCTTTTCACTCGTTCTCTTACTCCTAAACTTTTATTTTTAGAACCTTAAGCTGGTTGCAGGTATCCCCCCCCCATCACCACCACCACCACCAGACGTCTGACCTAGAAAGTCCCATCAGCACCATCTGTACATCTCCTTCCCCCCACAGGTTTTTCATATTTTATTGTCTTTGCACAATGTGTTTTTCCATTCCCCAAGGACGAAGAGAAAGGTTGTCTTCCTTTTCAGAAACGAGTATGACTCATGACACAAAGGTGGGTCTATGCTGCCTGTGTGAGATTTCCAGTGGACCTGTTAAATTTCGCTGGCACTATCAAGGCACAAACCCATGGAGAGCTTTTGCACACAGTAGCAGAGGGTGTGTGCTGGACAGGAGGTGTGAGCAGGAAGTTTGGACCTATTTCTTGCATCGATGGAGGAAATTTCCCATAGAGTGACGCACAATGACACCAGCAGGTTAAATACTTAGCCGTTTATGTAGAAAATTCCCATGTGGGCTACAGTTTTGACACCAAATAGGAAAAAAAACGGACAAAAACTAACAGACCTTTTTTTTTGCAAAACAAATTTCAAACCTAAAGGCATAGCATTAGTATTTGTTATAGATTAGTATTTGCATCCATCACAGCAGCCTATGGGCAGTTCCCTAAGGAGACAGCTACTAAATGAACCACGGCTACAACAACTCCAAAATAAAACTAAATATCAAATGATGTTGCCAAAAGAAATAACTAAGAAAGCTATAAAACTGCTTCAGAATATTAAGCATGCAGCTGCTCTTGTTCCACACCAGAACCAGGAATTACAACCATATTAGATCAGTGCACATTGGCTTCCTGTCGCTCAGACAATACTCTTTAAAAACGGCTCGGCGTGTGTAGAAGCTAAAGACCAAGGAACAAAAGTTGTACCATCTTGCCAATTTTTAAAACACCATAGTGGTCATTTATGTGATTAATTAAACGTTACCACTATCGGACTTCTGAATGCTTTACAACCCCAAAGTGAAGAAGAAGAACACAGATGTTGCAGGGCAGTGTTCACAGAAAAAATGGTAACAATTGATGCCGCCAGTTTTTGAGCGACTGGAGCAGACCGCATCAATATAAGATCGTAAGAACATAAAGAAAGCTGCTTGCACCAGCCACTGTTTACATCTGGCTTCTTTTCTTGGAGAATTGTGACATGTCTCACGTCAACGATGTGAAAGTCTGATAAAAATGAGACGTCATCTTTCAAACATAACATTAATTTGGAGATGGATCTCAATTAGTACCATAAATGAAAAGCAGTATTTTTCGGAGGAGTCAGACCATCAGAATTGAGCCATTTATACTGCTGTGAAAAAAAACTGAATACCTATAAAAAAAATTAAAAAAATGTATAGCTTTATAGTTGGTTGGTCATTTTTTTAGGTTGTTTAGTTTTATATCAGACAGTTTCTTTGACAAATAAAGGTAAACCAATTGATTAAGCAGTGATTGAACTTCCACAAGGGTATATTTATCAAATTTGATTTCCTTCTACCTCTAGAACCAATAACTAAGTCATATAAATGCAACATTGAGCTTCACTTTGACAAAAAAATGTTTGGATTAAACAAAATGGCATAAATGTAATTTCTTAACAATCCGATAGTTTCAAAAGTACTATTGTCACAATGTATAGGTGTCTGGACCTTTCATTTCTTTCTTTCTGTTTCTTATTACTTAGGTCTAGTGTAAGTTTATTCCTCTGTGCGTTCACTTGTTGGGTTATTTCCTTGTTTCTGCTTTAAACATTGTTTACTGATGTATTCCTTGTGCTTAGCTTAATTTCCATGGTCTGTTGTTCATTTTTCCTTCAGTCCCATTCTAATACTATATCTCTTTCTGTTAGACTGCCTGCCTGAGCTCTCCTCACACCTGTTCCCTGTTTCTAATCACCCAACTGTCTAATAATTATCAAGTACTTAGAATTTATTTAACTTTGTTTTTCTCTCACTCCTTTCAGGACTCTTCCATTTGATCAATAGCTCTTGTCCTCTGACTCTTGGTGCTTTCTACCTTCTTCCAGTATGACTTTTTTGTTTTGTTCTATGATTATTAGATGCTTTGAACATGTTATTTCAACTTCTTATTTGCACTTTGGACCTCTTTCTCAGTCGCTGTTTTTGGCAACTGTATATTTCTTGGAAACTAGTGTATATTTGATCTTATTTGACTGAAAAAAATAGGATTAGTAAAGACCTCAAACACAAATGAATACTGGTGTTGTCCAGAAGAAGGCTGATTTGTGCATCTACTCTGGCCCTCTGCTCAAACAGAGCCCAGATAAAACACTGGGAGAGGCCTGTTCTGCTACTTGGATGCTGGAATAGATGATCTTGGCAAATGTATTTTCTTTAGGCACAAAATAACAAAGTTTGATAAAGTTCAAGCTGAGTTTGATCAAGTTCAACCATTTAGTGACACTTCACGGTCTCTTAATGGAGTCTAATGGAATTCCCTTTCAATTCTAGCTGTACAGCTAATATGAAAATGGGCAACCGTGTCCTGCCTGCTACCCAAAAAACCAAAACAGCACGGTAAGACAAGTGATTTAACAGCTTCAAACAACATCAGAAACTTATTTCAAAAAGCCCATCTTGCTTATTAACACAGCAATATAGTGCTGTACATGTAGGCCCCCATTTCAGGCCAAAATTCCTTCACAGCTTCCTTGAGCTATTGGTCACCCTCTAAATGTTAAGGGGATGAAGTGCTGGACCTTGGGATGATCCTTTGATACTCTGGGATTGAATTTTACTGGTATCAATAGTGAGTTATTAGAATATTCCTGTCAGCTATGCAGAACACATAAAAGCGTTTGGCTGCCAGTTTCCTTGGTAAGAGAGAGGTCTCCCTGTGAGTCCCGGGGGGGGTTATAAATGAAGGTTCCCATGGCAGCTGTGATTGTAGGGGAAACTTGCTTGCTATGCTTTTTTGTTGACATTGAAATCTACCTGTGACCCATAATTAAATCAGCGGCCTGTGAAGGTTCTTCAAAGTCACGCCTTTAATTTTCCCTGTACAAAATGAGGTTGCGTCTTTGCATTCAAATAAAACTTCTCATATCTGTAATCTCTCGGAAGAATCGCCTTGGTTATTTTCATTATACGTTTTAGCTTTTATTTGCTGAACTAGTCCTTTATATTTGCCTGAGAATATAAAATGGCCATGGTCGGGTAACTGGGCCACTTAGAATTGAATACTCTGTGCATGTAAACATAGCTGCCGTCTCCAGTGCTGTCAGTGCGTGATGGATGAGCTGTGGTGAAGATTAAACGCTCCTCAGTGTGTAGTGACAGTTTAGTCCAGCAGCTCTGCACAGCACGGCGTTTTTTTGGAATATCTTTTTTTTTTTTTGTTAGAGCTAGACTAAAACTCCCTTCAGGACCCCATCGTTCACCTCGATCAATATGGAAGTGTAATGTTTAGAGGCACCCCAAGCACTCTTCAGGAAGTTTAATTAAAATGATGATGAAAGATAGCACATCAAGGTAGAGTGCTTTGCTTTAGAAAGTGAGAGCGAAGGAGGATAAGGAAAAGTTCACACGAGCAGCAGCAATAACGCAGCCAAGCAAAAACTAAAGGCTATGTTGGATAAATCAGAAAATGCAATGATAAGGCATATCTGTATGACCACCAAGAAAATAAGACTGATATCTTTTCGTTAAAGTTCCCACTCCTGATTTCGATTGGATTAGATTTTAATTAGGATTTTGCCAAGACGGTTGTTGTTTTAGAAGCCAGACGAACGACAGTAATGAGCAACACTCACCTATAGAGCAGCCTGGACTATAGTAAGGATGTTTGGGGTAATATTCCACTGAGACACTTTGTGTTCTGGGATCAACATGGAAGAAACCCCCCTCCCCACTTAGGAGTTGTCAGAGACCGTTTACAACTTCTATGCAGACTTTTTGATTTAGGAGGAAACTGTAATGTGAAAAAAACCTGGAATGATTTCACGAGAACAAAACTACAGTACAGATGTTGACACAGGCAACAAATTACCCATATCCAAACCAGTGAAGCATATGTGAGATTTGCTAAACAAGTCGGATTTATGTAGTTCCCACCTTGCAGATTACGGGACTTTATAGATCTGTTGGTGCCAGACACCACAGCCCACCTCCAGGGAGTATATGCCTCGACAGGTAAGGGTTTTTAGGCAGTCATTGTTGAATCAACATACTATTAATCTAGTGATCACACAGGTATGCTTTACCAGTGTATACCATAAGGTTTAATCCTTATGGTTTCTGTAGTTACTGACAAACAGAGTCAACAAAGCCATGATGGAGTTGTGTAGTCATAATACCGATTGAATATTAGTATTTATTTATGTAATTTGTTACTGGCAGTTTCAGGGGAGGCTGGTTGGTGCTGAGTTGCAACCTGCATGTGAGATGTGAAGATGTTCAGGTGTAAAAAGCACTCACTCGTTGTACTTTCTGCAAAGTGTTGTAAAGAGTACACAACATGCGTGAAGTAATGCATGATGCCTGATAAAACTTCATCAGCTGCTGGTAACTGCTGACTGTCAGATTGATCTGCAGCCGTCAAACCACAAACCTATACTGTTTGGCAAAAGCTTTGTATGTAAAAAAAGACATCAAATCATGCTGTTGTCCTACTCAACTCAAAATAGTATAAATATCAATAATACACTCATGTGTAAATTGTCTTTAGTGTTAATGAGTTGACATTTTCTGTTTACTCTTATGAACTCCGTTCACATTTTTGGGAACTTTATTTTTGGTACAGAATGTTAAGCAAAGTAAACTCTTGATGTGATTTAACAACTTTATGGTTGGGGTTAATAGGCAAACTCTGGATTTTCTTTTTTGCATAAAAAAAAAAAAACACCTGCTGCAAATCCGCTCACGGCTTGTCCTTAGTATCATCTGTGTGTCTGTATTTGAGTATTAGTAATTTAGGCCTTCTCATCTTCGCTTGCTTTAATCTTGGCTATTCTGTCCTCCATAACAACTAAAGGCTCACACTCCAGCCTTTAAAACCATCCAGTTTCTCCAAAAGGCTTTATTTGTTCCTTGTTTGTTGATGCGCTTAATTTACATGACTTTGAGATTAGGTGAGCTAATGTGCTAAACAGAATCATGATTCATCATGATTTAAGAGGAACCTCGTGGTGGTGTAACTCGCTTCAAAGCCTTCAAGTCATAAAGACAACGTGAATTTATTCTGACTTATAGTTGTAAATTCATCAGATGCCTGATGAGTTCTCCAAGACAACTTCGACCTTCAGTATTTGGCAGATATTCATTATTACTGTAGGTTTTGTGTGACAACAGTTTAACAGGAAAATAAATAGCAGCAAGTCTCATCTGAGCTGACTTGATAAATAATAAGAGGTTTATAATTTTGATTAAAAAAAGGTTACAACATGTAAATGAGAGTAGCTGTTTTTGAAATGTAGCCAGTATAAATTACAGATCTCATGTCTGGGTCTATCTGCTGCCTTGATTTCGCAGATGCTGTAAATGTTTACACTGTAAAAAAAAAGAAGGGAAGTTGTCTTGAGTAGAGTTCACGTGAATATTTTTTATTTGACATAACACAACAGGAGAGATTAAAATGAATGAAAGCCAACGGGATATTACATATACTAATTAATAACCAACATCCTAGACAGACAGACAGATAAACAGACAGACAGATAATAGATGGATGGATAGATAGATAGATAGATAGATAGATAGATAGATAGATAGATAGATAGATAGATAGATAGATAGATAGATAGATAGATAGATAGATAGATAGATAGATAGATAGATAGATAGATAGATAGATAGATAGATAGATAGATAGATAGATAGATAGATAGATAGATAGATAGATAGATAGATAGATAGATA
>JAVLVB010000574.1:239700-251881 GCA_032876305.1 Orestias chungarensis | reverse complement strand
TATATATATATATATATATATATATATATATATATATATATATATATATATATATATATATATATATATATATATATATATATATATATATATATATATATATATATATATATATATATATATATATATATATATATATATATATATATATATATATATACATATATATATGTATATATATATATGTATATATAAATATATATATATATAAATATGTATATATATGTATATATATGTATATATAAATATATCTATATATGTATATGTATATATATATATATATATATATATATATACATTGATCTGACATTGACCTGTTTAAGTGTTTCTCTAGAAGCTTTTCTCAAGGTTTGGAAGTTTATCCATGTCGTTCTTTCAAATGTGAGGTCAGACGATGAATGACTCACAGTTGCACCATATTCATCTTGGAGTAGTCAAAATGCAGTCAGACAATTGAAATTCTCTTAACCTCCAACAAAACCTGATCCATCCTTTGTTTTGCCAGAGAAAGGGGAGCAATTGAGATGAGATGTCAGGTGTGCTTGACGACACAGCATCTGGTGAATCTTTATACTTCGCTAGCTTCCAGCTTTGCAGCCCTGAGCCCAAAAAGGCTCTCTCCACACCCTTAAGGTAATTTGAAGGTGACATAAAGTTTAGAGGTCTATAGCTGTTGACCTTGCAGAAAATTGGTGACTTTAGCCAATTTGAGGTCAATAGTTTGGAGGGCTGAGTAAAGAATTCTTGAAAAAGTAGCGTATGAAGTTTCAGAGTTAAAACCTGTTAAATAGACCGTCTTAGCAGTCTAAAGGGGTTTAGAGGGACAGCAATGTTTTATCAGGAGGTTTACTAATAAAACAAAATGTATCTGGGTATGTCATGCATAACCTGAAACGATGGATCCCCATCGTTCGTCCTTAAACTGCTGTAAGAGCAACCTAAATTCTTCTGTGATTGTTTACTAGACGAGGGAAAATGAGGGACTCAGTATTTGTGTTAAAGCAGCGCTGCTGTCTGAAGTATTATTGGATCAATTTCAATTCACTTTGAATAAAAAGTT
Source organism: Orestias chungarensis (assembly GCA_032876305.1). Classification (NCBI taxonomy): domain Eukaryota; kingdom Metazoa; phylum Chordata; class Actinopteri; order Cyprinodontiformes; family Cyprinodontidae; genus Orestias; species Orestias chungarensis. Next base: position 250,821 of record JAVLVB010000574.1, on the reverse strand, counting down.
TAATATTTTTAGACATCAGTTATTTTTGAGAAACCACCGAGGTACGATGCTGGAGGTTTATTTGCTTAGCTGCATGCTTTCTAACACAAAAATCACAAACCACTTTTAAAAACGCTTGGAACTGCCTATTTTATATATTTCCAACGCTGAATATGCCTTAATTAGTGATAAACTGTCAGCATTACTATAGGAGCCTATAACCGCACCCCTTATCTCCACTCTTGGTTCTAAAGTCAATCATTTTGTTTATAGTACTACAGATATTTTCCAATTAAAACAAATCAAACATTTTCCAGAAATAATTTGGATTTGGATGAAAAACATTCAAACACTGAGCTGTGAACAGGAGACTGACATTTACATCAATGGACTTGGGATTTGATTTAAATTATCTAAATTATTTTCGCCACATTAGACCAATGGCATATAGGAATTATTCCCAGATCTGAGAACAACGTTTGTCATAAATCAGCCTTTTTATTTAAGCATCCTCAGAATAAGTTTCGAAAAAGAATAACATTTCCATCCCACTCCAAAAGTTTAAAGTCTTTTTTACAAAATATGCTGAATTTAAGATCCTTGATTTCTATTTGAAATAATAAATGATTTAAATAAACAGCATTTAGATAAAGTATTAATATAGTAGTAATTATATATTTGTTCCTGTATTAGGAATTATAGATTTCCACAATTATTCTGCAATTTCTTTGGAACTTATAAGGGATCTAAAATTGTTCTCTCTGCAATCAAAGTTGCCTTTTAAAAGAAGGAAAAAGCTTCTGCCAAGGAACAATTAAAACACCACGGAGGATAATAAAGGACTCAGAAGCTAAAATCTTAATGAAAAACCAAAAAAAAGTTCTGTCCGTCACAGCAACACATGGAATGATGACATTTCCTTTAAAGTTACGCTGCAGCACACACGGGGGTTTGTAAGTGAACAGACATGGAGGATTTTACAGGTGCGTAGTGGAGGGGAGGTGGATTAAAAGGCAGCAGAAGAGCAAAGCCTGGAGGTCAACTTGACTGCCAACACGCGGCCTTTAATGCTTGTTCTGACTCTCTTTCATCTTCAGCTCCAGCCTGAAGAAATAGGGTGGGGACGGTAAGGAGGGGGGGTGCAACTGAAGGGTAAGGCAGGACGAGTGGCAAAATGCATCCAGGGTGAGGGAGTCAGGGGGGTTTTAAATCGTGGTTAATCTGTCAGATGTGGAAGGCAGGTTTTTCATCCGCTGATTTACATTCATCACAGATTACATCACACTCGGACTACTGGGGGGTTTCTGAGCAGCAGTCTGAAGTCGTCTGTGTATTTTTAGGAGTAGAGGTTGCCTCATACGTCACCCTGAGAGAATAAAAAAATAATAATATTTTACTAAGAGATGTAAAGTAAATGGTGGCTGTTTCACACATGTCCGTCGTGAGTTGGACAGTTGGGGGGGCAACTGGGGAGGGGGTTTAGGGCTGACAAGAGGCACAGCTGCCCAGAAAACTGACAATGTAAATCAGCCTGCTAAAGAAAGACAACAGCTGATCACCTGTTTATCACAAACTGTAATTTCTATTTGTTGTAAAAAATAAAATTGTACAGTTAGTCCCTACAGTTATAGTTTGCTATCATAGGGCACCAGCCCTACGGTCAGGTAAAAAGATTTGTGATACATTTATCAAAACTAACTAGGACTAGTGTTGCCTTCTCCCACTTGTGATGATTTGATCCGTTGCTTGTTTTGTTTTTCTTTCTGACACACAGGCTCAGTTGGAGAGTTACGAATAATCGCCTGACTTACTCTGAGGATATTATATTTTATCCAGATCTTTGAGTGTCTAGTTCACTGATTACTTAAACACAGTATTGTTTACCTAAATTAAAGTCTGTACAATAACCCTTATTTACACTTTCCGTATAGGAATGTATTATTGATCAATTTGTGCCACAATCTGAAAGATTTTTTTAATTATTCCCAAAACAGATTCAAGACATTCCTGTACGTAGCAGCATCCAGTGTTCAACATTCTCTGTTGTACAAATATGACCTTGTGAAATATATCAACAGTTCTTAACATGGAGCCATCTTCTCCACGAAGTGCAAAGTAAAAAAAAAAAGCATAATCTAATATTATTAAACTTATATCTCTTTTGTCTCTCTATCCTCTCATGAACTTTGTATTAAGTGGATTTAAATGCAGAGGTTAAACCACAAATAAAAACAGAAATTTTTAAATAATATCCTTGTTGGATAAGTTACTGACTTACGACTTACAACACACCAGTGCTGCAGTGCTTAATACATTAAGTGATTAAGTGAAGACATTCAAACTTAAGTTATAGAACCAATCGATCTGCTTACGATTCACCATCTAGTTAAACAAATTATTACAAATTCCTTTATGTTTCTTGTTGGGATCTCGCATATTGTAGCTACAGTCATGTTGCTGTTTAGTTAAAGCCAGACACTAACCAAACCCTCCTGGACAGAAATTGTGACCACTGTTGCTATCTTTGTATTTAAAGTAAATCTCCTGACTGGAGAGGCACCTGACCAGTGCAGTGCCACTGTTATTGACAATATCATATGATTGTACATCATAATAACACCTGCAATACTGTAAGCTGTTCAATTCAGAAAATGAAAGTTCAAATAAATGTTCCAGTTTCTTGTTGGCCGCCTCCCCCCTATGAGTTGCATATGGTGCATACGCACTTTTTGTGGTACTGTGTGCGACCAAAATAGACCGTGTGTTGGATCAGATGCATCCCATATGTCCCACATATAAAGCCAGTGGCTTTTTGTCATTTTTGTGCTCTAACTATTAGAAACTGGATGATAAACTTTAACTGGTAGAATCAATCCAGAGAACTCCTAATTGCTCAAATCTGAAAATGTATTGAACATCTAACACTGAACTTGGTTTACATGCCCCACTGGTTCCAGTCCTCTGAAGACCGTCTCCACCTTTGATTTGCCTGTGATGTTTAAGACATTTTCAAGTGGGAACATTCAAGTATGTCTTATTGCCAAAACTGTCACCTCCATATGATATGAGTCTGACTGTCATGACCCAGTCCCCAAAATTATAGTCAACCCTAAAATGGAAACACAAGCAATGAGTTAGTTGATGCCATCAAAGGAATGATTCACTGTTTTAAATGCAACACCGTTAAACATGTGAGAAATCTAAAGCTTGCTGCATGGAAGAGTCCAATGTTTCTGCGGTCATAGTCTCAAACACAAGGAAAATACATAATAATGGAGGACTACATCTAAGTTCTTGAACTTTACCCCATATCAATGGACATATTTAGCGTGTCCATCAAAACTGCTTTATCCAGGATAAACCTGGAACTTAAGTTTCTTTATTGTCCTTTGATTATTGGAAAAGAACGTTTCAAATGCGCTAGTAAACGTGTGTAATGTTGTAACTGGCCCTGGAGAAGTTTCATCGCCCAGTGAGCGCTAGTGTCAGGAGGTTAGAATCCAAAACGTTGCCACAATGTGCAAATGTAAATCTCGACTGCAATTGAATAACAGCTGTGGAAGTGCAGCTGTGTGCTTTCAAATGCAAAATGTGAAATATGTAAAAGAGAGTGAGAGGTGGGAAGCAGATCTAACTCTGCGAGAAAGTGAGCCTGTGTTCAGGCCGAAGACGAGAAGGTGACATTGAGGGGAAGAGGAAGGAAAAAGGAAGCAGAGATTATGTTTATAAAGCGCACTCATTATGTAACATTATAGGACTGCAGTTGAATCACAGCCATTCCTGGAATTGCTCATGAGTTCACATGGAGTAAAATGGCAGCCGTTGTTTTTGTAGCGTGGCAGCTGTCACCCGCTCGGCCGCGCGGACGCTGAGGATTGCGGCCTCTATAGGGCACGACATTGGGGGGGAGGGGTGTCAGTAAGGCAAGATGCAACACCAAAAAAACTATTACAGCCATCCACACACATGCTGAGGCATCAGGAAAGGCATCTCTCACATGTCACGTTTTCAATTAAACCCATGGAACGTCCGGCAAGAAACATCCTCAAAGTTGGTTTGATCATCTCATATTTGGTGCATTCTTAGACAATTACTTGTTCTTGGTCTTGTTTGGTTTTCTGGTTCATGACAACACCATGTTTCTCCAACATTAAGCATTGCACAAGATCTCTACCGTTTGTTTTACTTGATGAGTTTAAGAAATTGTATATGTGAACGTCAGCTTTTGCAAACCTGCTAACAAAGAATTTACCTTATTAAGCACTTTGCATTCAAAGTCGCAATGATGTTTTAGTTTATATTTTAGTATAAAAATCAAAGAACAAAAAAAGCTCAACTGTGGCTAGCTAGCTTAGTCTGTATTGTAAAATTGATATCATACTCTAAACTAAACTGATGAGCCACAGTACACCTCGATACTGGTTTGTACATTCTGTAGGGGACACGATGGAAACATGGTCAACTGACCTGGAGCTATTCTTGTTTACAGAGAGCACTTGATTCATCGTAGTAACCTTAACAGATAGGTAAGACACCTGAAAACCTTCGTATACTTCAACGACCTACAAAAGGAACGTTGAAATAACGATTTGAGAGCACAATGTGCGCTGGCTTTAGACCTTTAAAACGCCAGACGTGGGATCCGAATATATCCCACACAGCCACCCAAAAGTCATGGCTAATCCTGCCACTACAGGCCCCTGTCAGCTGTCTGTGCCCCCTTCCAGCTGTCTCCCTAATGATATATCTAATGAGACATCTGGGGGGTCCCGTTCTCTCTCACACACAGAGGAGCAGCATGAGTCGAGGGGGGAACACGTCGGCTTTCCCACATGACCCATGTGTAGCAGTGTGACTAACTCTTTGTTGCTCTTCCATCAAATTTCACCAACAGCTCCTTGAGCTTTTTGGCCAGTGTTTGCACAATTCAAGAGGAAGAGAAAACGGAGCGCGACGTGAAGCCAGAGCGAGGGTTATCCATGAAATCAACCAATATTTGAGATTCACAAGTGTTCAGAAACTTGAAAGGGTAAGTCTGGGCAAATCACTCACATCTATTCCAGAGGTTCTGCATAATGTCATGGCAAATAAGTTAGGCCTCTGGGTTTAAATCGTATTTCGGTCATAATATCTTAAGATTTGCATTTTGTGTGAGTTTTCGGATCAAGTGCATAAAAGAAAATAAATCTACTGTACTGGACGCCTAACTGTGGTGCTACTTGGGATGGCTTCATTAACGGGGAAAGTTTAGTTTTGATGTGAGAGTGAGGTAATAAAAAATAAAAAGATAATTCAATGCTATTAATATTTTATCTGCAAAAGATATTCAAATGAGTACAAATCAACAATCAATCAACAAATCTATGCATCTTTTCACGAATCATTGTTTTCACGGATCTATGCTTACAGTAGGTTATGTAAATGCAGTATATTAAAAAAGCTGAAGTACTTCCAGTGACAATGTGTACCATGTATATTCTTTTTGTCTCCAAATAGCACAACAGTTTCGCCACAAAGAACATGACAATAAATCTGTGTGTTTCTGTTTAAACATGCTTGATTTTTATTTAATAAAGCAACACAAGGTGGGAAGAGTGTTGGCTTACATGTTTGAAAGCGTGTTACACGACAACCATCACCTTCTTTCTTCTTAGCCAACAAACAGGAGGAATGTTTCACAAAATAGGGTTTCCATAAAATCCCAATGAGATTTTTAAGATTCGGTTTGTTTTAAGATGGTAAAAATCCTTTTTGGTCTTAAGTCCTCTTGCATAAACCATCGCCTCCAGGATGAATGAGTGGAGTCGAACTGCCCAATGGGTCCGCAGGCTGTACCAGAACCAACCAACCATCCCAATTATGTCTTCAGTAGCTAATTCTGTCAATACAACAGGACGACTATTTGATAACTACTCAAAGACACAAAGGGATCCTCTGACCTTGACTATATATTTTGGTATTTTTTGCCGCAAAATCGCATAATACAAGATCTCGTTATGCCGCCAGCGTGTCATGGAGCAAATCTGCAGCTATGAGAAAAAGTATGTCACATCCACATTTTCAGTCGAAGAACTTAAACCTAAGGAATACTTGAAGCATTCTCAAAATATAAATCAAGACATCTTTGAGACCTGTACAACTCGGTGGAAAGTTTATAGAAAAAGAGATCATTTTATACAGAGCATGTTTTTTTTTGAGTTCTCTGCCGCAGGATAAGAAAATAAATTCAACCCCATGAGAGTATAAGTATTGTATAGCTTGTCCACAGAGGGGAAAAAAAGCATTTCTCTGAGGTGAGAAAAGGTGGGTTGCTGCTACCTTCAAGCTGTTGCAAAGCAACCAAACTTGGCAGCTGGGAAATTAAAAAGCTGTTTTAAGCTTGACTGTCTGCGGGTGGATTGCGTGGGGGGACATGTCATTCATTCTTCTTCTGAACATAAGAACAAGTGATTTATGATTAAATCTTTCAAGCACTGTGTTGACATGAAGCAGCAAGCTGCAAATGCAGAAATTATGGACGGATCTCCAACTGTGGCTGCGTTTTCGCCGTTTTTGTCTTCGGCAGATGACACACTCTACCAGGTCCATAGTGTGGCTGACCGCCGTGCAGAAAGCAGGATTGTTCTGGCTGTGTAATGAAAATAAATAGCAGAGAAATCGTGTTACTGCAGGTCTGATTGCAGCCTCATCCATCCCCCCTTCTGAAAAGGGGCTATTTGCAGAGGTCCTCCCAGAGCTCTCCTGAAAGTCCTACATTTATATAACACACAAGCTCTACATCGCTAAGTCAGCTGAGAAAAACATATTATACTTATAACCTAATTTCTGTACCACCAGGTGAGACTGGGAGAAATATCAGCTTCTATATAGCTGGTAGTTCTACAGTAATCTGTTTAAATCTACTGATGGCCTTTAAGACCGACGCCCCACTGTGGTCAATAAGGCAAAATCAGCTATACTAAATAACTATAACACATCTTGTCTCATTGACATGTGGTGCATATAGTTACGTTCATCAGTTCATCATTTTATCATCAGGACTTTAAATGAGGATTTACGAACAGATTAAGATGTGTAAACAGAACTGAGCCATTCTAACCTCTGCTTTGATTGAAACATGTTCCCTGCTGCTGTGGTTGTATGCTCTAGGTTATTATTCTGATGGAACGGATCTGTTCCAGATGTTCTGTTGCAGCTTCCCTTTATCTGCAAAGCATCCACCAAGCATGCTGCTGCCATGGCCGGGATGGTGTGTTCAGGCTGTTAGTTTTCTGCCACAGATTGCTTTTTTGTATTTAGGCTAAACAGTCAAGTTGACATCTACTGGGTTTTGAAACCTTTTAAAGACTACAGCCTTTTAAAGGCTTATAAATAGACACGAATGCAAAAATGTACGTTTTAATAAAACTCAAACTCTGCTGTTGTTGTTTACTTATTTGTTTGGTTTTGGCATTCCGTTTCCTATTTGTACTTTTTAGTTATCTGTTCTCTTTGTAGGTTTTACTGGTTGCTAAGCATGCAGCATCGACTTAAAACCCAATTCTGTGTTTCACTTTGTTAGTGAGTTTCACTCCAACTGATTACCACTATTTTCACACTTAATTTTGAAATGTATGACCAAAATTCCTCATTTACATAAAACTCCACTTCCATAAACTCCCCAAGGGTCTGATAGCGTTGAGTAATGCAACAGAAGCTTTTTTTAAAGGTGCATCTAAATGTGGCGATATGCTGTCTACACTTTGGGCTCAGCTTTCCAAAGCCACTGTGACGATCCCCTCCTATTAGGTGTCTCCAGTCAACTATTTGTTTGTTCTTTTGTTCTTTTCAGGAAGCAAGTAAATGGGATGTTAATTGAATGCACCAGGTGGCTGATATAAGCTGACTTCCAGTCAGTCACGGGGGGTTTTTGATTGGCCTCCCGACCAGACCGGAACAGCCAGCATGGGCCCTCGCTTCCATCTGACTGGCTGTGCAGTTCTCCCAGAGCATTTTCTGGATAAAATAAATGATTACTTGTTTGGTTCTGCTCGTCTGTCTCTACATTTTTGCCATGACCTTCGAGTGGGGCGTGACACCACACATATCAAAAGATCAAAACAACGTCTTGAACGGTATGATAAATAATAACTGCAGAAGAATTACTTTTAGGATGGATGTTTGTTTATTTGTCTATTTTTATTACTTTTTACCTTCGGTTGTTGTTGTTGTTTTTTTCTTTCAAACTATGTTTGAAAACCCCTTACAGATTTTTAACACAATTGAATACAAAAACTGGTTTCTATTGACGATTGCATTTATGAAGGGACACAAGCAAAAGGTTAATCGGTTAAATTGTGATTGACTCTAAAAGTTTACTTCAGTGTGACACCCAGTTAGCATTACTGTCTGTCTGACAACACGGCGTTGGCTAAAGGATTTAAAAAAACAAAAGTACATCTTACCCCCATCTGACGAAATTTCAAACGCAGAGTACAAACACAGTCTTAGGACAAATCTTAGGACTTAGTGACTTTCAATAAGAGGCAGAGTCCGTAAAAGAAGAAGGCATCAGCATTTCGAGGTTACAGCATCTAAAGCTCTGTAGACGTACCTCCATTTAGGTCTATATTAATGATTCAACAACTAGACAACATCCTTTGGCAAAAATCTAGCACTGCATTTCAGAAAAATCTGTGTGAGAACTTCTGAACACGGAAGTGGTGGTGTGATGATGTGGAACTATTGGGCCTAATGGCTTTTCCAATCAATGGAACCGTAAATTGTTTTAGGGTTTTTTGTAATGGAAAATCCTTAATGAGAACGAATAATCTTCAGTTTGCGGCCTCGTGTTAAAAGTGTCGACATTAGCAGAACCTCAAACGAGCCGATCATGCGTAAAACTATTTCATGAAGAAGAAAATGTATTCATTACCTTTTTGGAAACTTTCTATGTTTTTCTTTATTTAAAATACGAAATGTTTAAATGAAAGGATGTTCTTTAAGTATGATAACGAGTTTTTAATAGTGGATGTTAAAAAAAAAAAAAAAAACTATAGGTTGTCTTTTACAAAAAGTAATTTGTGGCTCTAAACAAGAGCAAAAATAGCTGCAATGGTTGCAGATGCCTGGTTTCAACAATAAATACAAAATAAAAGCGCTTAAGCTGATTTGTGTTTTTTGAATTTGTAGTTTATAGTCTTTGTCTATGCTTTGTTTTTCTATGTTGCATAATACCCACTTTCATTTCATACTTCAGTTCTTGTTTTAATAACACAACTCACTTTAAATGGGAGATTTGGCTTTAGAAAAAAGAAAGCAACACAAGCTTCACACACACGGCAAAATAAAAGATGAAAAAAGCATATAGACACTTTCGAGACAAAGACATAGCTACAAGAGTCTTGTTATTCTTTCAGCTGTCTCGGGTGTGCAGAGTGCTTTTCAGTTCTCCGTTTTTATCCAGCCTTCATAGGTTTAAATGGAAACTGGATTTCTTTTGTTCTTCTTTAAGCTAAAGGAAGTAAACAAAGAGCAGGACTGCTGTTGGTGCTGGTGGGTGGGGATGAGAGCCGGCTCCAGACCGCATCAGTCACCAGAAAGTCTTCTTTCTAGTTCTCATCAAGAGCGCAGCAGCTTGGCAGCTTTCTGCCTCATAGGTGGGTGGATGTGTGTGTGTGTGTGTGTTTGCCCTTCAAACTCATACAACAAAGAAAACAAGAGTTTCACAGACAGACGTGAGGAAGTAGTAGCTCCACCTGTCCTCTAGCCTGCCAAGAAGGACAGTGGGGGTATCCCCTTCGGTAATCTCCTGAATGATTAGATGAAAGACAAATGGATTTATTTTTCCTTCAGTGCAGACATTCAGGACCACAATGACCTAGATGATGAAGGACATCATCCTTTCCGTATTCCTCTCTCATTGCTATAGTATGAAATCAGTACAGGCAGGTTTCCAAGCATTCCAGCCAGTCACAGGTTGCAAAGAAGGTAAGACCAACAGTCATTTTAATGTATATGATTTTTCAGTTTTTGCTAGGAACAAAATGCTGGTGATCCTTTTAATTTCATATGATACAGGATCATGAGTGATAGATGTATATAGCTCTGATCTGCAGATCAATATTTATGTCTATTTTTTGTGGAAATGACAGACAACACTGATGCAAGATCCACTGATGCAAATTATAACGTGATTAAAACTGATGCATCAATGTCAGCTGTGTCGTCGCTTTCTTTCAGGGTGTCAAACGGATATGCAAATATATGCATTATCGGTAAATATCAGTTATCCAACTTTCACTGGATCAGTTTGTATTCAAGTCTGAACACGCCCTATTATTATTACCCCCATCCTATTATTATTACCCCCATTTTGGAAATGATTAATTTGTCATTAGTGAATGGTTATGTACCAGAGGCTCTTAAGGTAGCTGTAATAAAACCCCTACTTAAGAAACCTTCTCTTGATCAAGAAAACTTAATAAATTACAGACCCATATCTAATCTTCCTTTTTTATCTAAAATCCTTGAAAAGATTATTGCTAATCAACTGAGAGAGCATTTGATGAATAATGAACTATTTGAAGAATTTCAGTCAGGTTTCAGAGCTCATCATAGCACTGAGACAGCTCTCCTTAAAGTTACTAATGATATTCTCATGGCCTCAGACAATGGGCTCGTGTCTATTCTAGTTTTGTTAGATCTCAGTGCTGCTTTTGACACAGTCAATAACAATATCCTCATTGAAAGGCTTGAACACACTGTGGGGATCAAGGGAACAGCACTAGGCTGGTTTAAATCATATTTGTCTGATAGATCCCAGTTTATTCATTTAAATGACAAATCTTCTCCGCATTGTAAGGTTACTTGTGGAGTACCACAGGGTTCTGTACTTGGCCCAATTCTATTTACTATATACATGCTCCCTATTGGTAAAATCATCAGACAGCATGGTGTTAATGTCCACTGTTATGCTGATGATACACAACTGTATTTATCTATAAATCCCGATGAATCCAGTCAGTTTGGTAGATTACAGGCATGTCTAGATGACATAAAAATGTGGATGACATTAAACTTTCTGCTCTTGAACTCTGAAAAGACAGAAGTTGTTATCTTTGGACCAGAAACCCTAAAAAAGAAATTGCTTAGTCAGCCACT
>JAVLVB010000574.1:215903-230589 GCA_032876305.1 Orestias chungarensis | reverse complement strand
GGGGTATTAAAAATGGACACAGCCCCATCATCCATATTTACTATGGTTACAGAATGATTGAATTGAATGTATATGCATACATTTTGACTGGATTATTTTTAACACAAACTGCTCTTCAAGACAGAGAGGGTAGCTGTCCCTCCTTAAAAAGTGTTCTGATCCAAGTCTTCTCCTCTGCATTACATAAACCCAGTTGCAGCCTGCCACCTAGCGGCCATGTGTGAATAACAGGCAAGTCATAGATTTTATCTGGCTTGAAAAAAATCCTCTGAATTAAGTATTTCACCAAAACACAACCACAAAAAAAAGGAAATGCTTTTTGAGTGGATACAATTTTTTTCTCCTCCTAAAGAAATGTTTTATGAGAAGAGAAGTTAAAATCTTTATTTAGAACAGATAAGAAACACAGAGAGAAGCTGTGCTGAGAGATTTATTGCGTGTTGTTTCATGCGATGTGATCACAGGACTTTGGACCAATCCAGCAGTCAAGCTTTGCTTCCAACAGACCTCACTACAACTGATGAGCAGACAGAGCCGACAGCACCATGAGCTGAAGACAAACTATTTAAGATCTTCATCTGTATGAGAAAGAAAGTATCTGCACAGTCAGTGAACATGCATAACATTTCAATGTTCTTCTGTTTATCATTTGCTCTAGTGGTGTAGTGTGGTCCAGAAAGGCTAAAGTGGTGAAGAACCGTGCCTGACGAAGCAACATAGCCGACTAAACATGTAGAAAAATGGTAGAAAAACATACATGCTCAATTTTATTAGTTTCCAAACTGCACAAAAAAAAAAATCGAAACTTTTGTAAAATTGTTTTAGCACCGATTTAGTGCAGTATGGTTTTTATTTTATTTTATCTTTTCTATGAGTGATGAAGATGAAACTACAGATGGATAGTCATACGCCTTTAAGTTGGTAATCTATCCCATAACTAAAATTAAATACAACATTAGCGACATTTAACATGAAGATTCACCATAATCACAATATTCCTTTAAAAGTTTGTGATTAAGATGACTTAAAAGCTGGAACACTTTAAAGTGCAACATACTTTATGCACTCTAAGCATATTTGGAAACAAATAAAAACAATAAAAGATATTTGTTTGTGTCCTAAAGTTTACTGTACAGCCTTTAATGTGAAGATGTTACAACATATTTTATCAGCATTTTGTATATTTACTTTAAATTGGTTTGTAATAACATGAATAAATGGTGGTTTTGTATGACTAAATCAATATTCAATATCCAGGAGATTTCTTCAGACTTAGAACTGATGCAGGAGCTGTTTTGGATTCCAGGACGTTCACAATAACACATGCTATGGTACAAATGAGAGCAGCACAAGTCCAACATCGGGTTTTCTAATGTCACATGAAAACAGGCACAAGTGTATGAGATCCAATCAAACAACCTTACAAGCTGTGTGTCTGGACATGTTTGTTGTGATCAACACGATACACATAAGCAAAAAATAAAGCAAAAACAACAAAGTGTTGGTAAAAAAAACAATATCTAAACTAGTAAATTTAAAATATTTAGAGACTAAACATCTGGTAAGGCTTTACATTTATGGGTTAAACACAATGTGATTGGTAGGAACGCCTCAATAGATTTACAGAAGGAATAAATATAATATGAAGTGGTTACCTTGGTAACACCATTTGTGTACCTACGTTAATTTCTCAAATTGTATTTTCTTGTCTCAATTCGTACTAACATGCCCTTCAGTGTCCTCCAATTATTAAACACCAAGGTCTCATATGTGAAGTTTCCAGTCATGGAACAATGTATCTTGAAGACCACTTGTGAGGTCAGACACTGATGTGGGATGAGAAAGCATAGCCAGCAGTCGCCACTTCATTTTACCCCTGAGGTGTTCTATCAACTTGAACCCAGAACTGTATTCAAATCTGTCTTTTTTTTCCATTCCAAACATACTTTCCTGCTGTATGTGTCTACGGACCGACGCACAGCAGTGTACAAACTAAAGGAGTCCCCCTTCCCACCTTTCACACAAAATAAAGGTCGATGGAAACGTCAAAATTTGGATTAACATCCACAGTCCCGCAAAAAAAAGTTTACACTCTATTATAGTTCTGGTGTAACAAACGTTCATTAATTCTAATAATTCATATTTATTACAACCATGCTTAACATCAACGTCTGATTAAATTAAGATCGCATGGTTGATTCACTGCAAACCAGTAGAAGGAAACGTGGTTTTCCCTCTCGCGAAATTCTTCATCCAAGCGTCTTTTTGGATAGAGCATTGAAGTGACGCATGGCTTGGATGTAGTTGCCTTAAAATAATTTCAATTAACTCGTCTGCACAAAGTTGCTGATCTGAATCCAAACATTAAGTTTGGAGGTCTGTAATCGCTGATACTTTATCCCATAGAGTGAGTCTTCTGAACCAGCTCTATGATTCCTCATTTGGTGCGACAGTTGACTTTTCTTAGCCGTGTGAAAATTCAGTGACATTCTGGACAGATGGCTTCTTTTCCCAATTCAACGCTGGAATACAGGCTGAAGAGATACTCTGTTTAATCCTGCCAACCTTTTAAACATGTCATGCAAAAGGATGGATTCGGAAACATTGGCAGCATTTTGGTTTTGTCCCGTTTAAGTAAGGATCTGCATCGTTAAAATATTGAAGACATCCGTTTCTGTAAAATCTGCCAAGCCAAACGCGTCAACAGTAAAGTCGACGTTAAAATCATTTGGAAACGTTCACCTGCATATCAGTTTGTCCAAAGTTGTGATGTTGTAGTTGGTCCAATTATAAATAAGTTCAGTTATTCATGGCAAAGTTTACTGGTCGCTGCACCTATGCCTTGTTACATAACTAAATTGTGAATCTGAATTTAAACAGAAGAGATTTGAGACCAATTTCTTAGACAATGTTCGCACAGCTCAACACTTCATACTTAATTCAGATTTTTTGCTGAAATCCGTTTTTGTTTTGTGTGTGTTCATAGTTAGTCAGGTATGGGTTATTTGTATATACGCAGTTTGATTAAATGCAGCCACCATCAGGCTTGTGTGTGAATGATTTACCACCCAAAAGTAACCCGTAACGCACATGCGCTGAAGAATTAGGGTAGACTAGGGTGATCGAATGTGTATGTCCGAAAGTACACTGGGCCTCGAGACTCAATTCAGACGTCACAGAATAATGATCATGCTTTGTTGGGCCTCAATGGTGAAAAAATTACTCGCAGAAACTTTGGTAATAAAATAAAATCTCCAACAAAACCATGATCTCCTTCAGAAAAAAATAAAAATAGGTAATGCTCTAAAATGACCTCTTACCTCAAGAGCAGAATCTAAACTTTAATATCAATGTATTAAATCCAGATTTATTGTTGACACCTCTTCTAAGTCATAACTAATGTATGCTGTGTACACGTAGCTTTTACTTTAGGATGCATCAGGTTTCTCACTTGAAAAGAGATTAAATATCTGCCATCAAGAAAACTGCAGAAATCTGGTTTAGTGAATTATGGATCCGTTAATTATCTAGATCTGCCTTTTCATTTCATTTTGTAGTATAGATATGAGCAAGTCTTCCTCCAGCCTTCGGGGTTTTTTATATGTAAAATTTGTCCTAAATTATAGTTTATTATAATACAGACAGTGAATACAATGCAGTGAAGATATTTAGATATAGACTGAATTTAGTATGGAAATAAGTAAATGTTTTATGTAGCATTTCTCAGAACACCATGACAGTTCTTCCAATAGTGATCTTGTGTTGAAAGGTCTGTGTGAAAATCAGAGTGAACAATGTTGTCAAACTGACAACAAGAGTGTTCTGTGTGAACACCGATGCGTGAAGAAGACTTAAAGTTAGTTTTAATATTACTGGAGTGTTAAAAAAAATTACATCAGAAGGAAAAAATGTACATGATCTATTGTCACCCTCAACAGAAACATCCAAAAATATTTAATAAAGGGCAAATTAATAATTAGCTTTTAGCTTTCTCCCATTAAATAAACAGAAATGTAGTTTGATTTTCTTTAAAAGTGAGATGATGCATCTGAAACACATTAAAATTAGGGTTTTTGAGCTTGGTTAGGACTAGACAACTGTCTTTATGTCTTCCATACTAAAACATGTTTTCTGATATGTCACTCTTCCCCTATGACTACAGATCTTGTCACTGTTTGAGCACCTCACTTTAGTCCGTTAAAACAACAAGTGGCATTTGTTGAATAATGAGGGCGGAGTCTCGGGAAGTGGAGTCAGGTTCGGTGGGGCTGGTAAAGATTCAGGAATGGGAGCTGGGGTGAAAATGGGTTAGAAAATGGGCCAACACAACCACAGCCAGAGTTGTGCTGTGGTTGTGTTTAGTGGAGAGAGAAAAAACAACAGAAAATAGTCACGACAACAACGGGAATGGTAAAGAAAAACAAATCCAATGTAAGAAAAATGCAAGTCACTTTACGATTTATTAAACAACTTATGGTACATTTTGATCATGATGCTTCCTTTACAGAAACCCAAGACAATGTCTAGTGCACCCGGAAAGTATTCACACCTCTTCACCTTCTCCACATTCTACAAGATAATTTGCGGCTTATTTTTAATATTTTAACAAAAGGTTTTTACGTGTTTTGTGTGTATTCCTGAGGGGGTTCAATGTTACCCGTTTTGTAACATAAAGTTTGGAAAGAGTAAAGCCGAGTGAATAGTTTGTAAATTTTAGCTAACAAATTAAAAAACTGTGCTTGTTATTGTTAAAATGTTTTTGTTTTATATATAAAGCTCTATTAAATGACCACATTCAACATTTCTTTAAATTAAAAAGGACCAGCTCACTGAAGGTAACCTGATACCAATCATACTGCTCCCATAGTCTCAGCCTCCATGGTGAGTAATCCACTCTCCTAAATTCTGTCTTATTTAGTTATTTTCTATTCATTTCAGAACATAGGAATTCTGCTGCTCTTAATAAAAAAAAAAAAACAGGCTGATTTATTTTTGTTTGCCGTTTCCTTCTTAGGCAGCAGGATCAAAATGCCTGGTGAATTCATTCAGAACCTTATAGAAACATAAATTAGGTATATCTCTGCATTTGCTGTTTCTCTCTGCAGCACCGTGTTCACATTTCCGCTCTACATAAGTGATGTTTTCGTAGAATATCTTTTGCTCAAAAAGGGAGTAAAACTGATTAAATGTCATAAAAAAGTGTCAGTACTGTTTTATCTACAACTCAATCTGGCCAAATTAAGGACGGTTCGAACCTTTGACTCAGTTTTCCCAACACTGATGCTCCTTTCCGTGGGACCGAGGACTTACAACCTGAGACGAGGTGATTAGTGCATTTCCACTATGGTACCCATTACAGTCTTCCTGTGTTCTTTTGCATGAACAATCAGTAATTAAAAGGAGCAGGCATTATAAACGACTGTGGGTTGGAATTGAACTTAATGCCACAACAGTCTCTCTCCACCGTTCTTCTAGCTCTCCTAAAGCGGACGCCAGAATAATTTGCAAGTTGCCAAACGGTAGACTTATTTTTTCTCCCAAAAAAACCCGAAAGCTGATTAATACCTGCAAATATCTTTGTTTTGCGTTTGTTCCATCCTTTGACGGCCATAAAATGTCAGAGGAGTTATGCTAAACTGAAAAATTATGACATGTTTTTGGTTGGATACGTTCTAATATATGTACAGGTGAAATTTACTCTTTAGTCTTTTATTTTTTAATAAATTAATACATAAATGGCTATAGACATTTCCAACTACAACACTGTGTTTTAACATGTTTTAGAAACGCACCAGGAAATAGCTGGTGACCAGAATTAACTATCTCACTGTATCAGTGCTGTGATCGCTTGATTGAGTTTAAAAACGCTTCCAGTTCATGCTGACAGGGACACTCTTCTGTGTGGAAGCTGCTACTGCAGGAACGCGACCCAAACGTAGCTTTTTTTGTTGTTTTTTTACATCAGTCGGGTTTTTAAAAAATAATAATAAATCGGAAAAGGTGGATATGCAAGAAGCTTTTTTAAGGGAAAATATATTTTTCCATAGCATGTTGAGACGAACAGACTGAAGCAAATTAGCAGTTTTATCATTCTGTAGGTCATGAAACGTAGTGGAAAATAGTTTGATCCTACTTTACAGTACTCTCCCAGAATGTAACTTTACCCTCCCTCCTAATATAAATAGTGACTGCAAACAGTAGGAAGTCAGAAAAACTATCTTATTTTATAATTCATAAGCATAAATACATAAAGTGAAAGCTTGACTGAACTCAGCTACAAATTCTGCATCTTAATTATACAACATGTTTCTATCCAATCAGTGACCTGAGACACTACAGAACAGGAACATGAGGTTTTTGCGTGTTTAGCTTTCAAACGTTTGAGTTTGATTTATTTATTTTTTCCTCGTGTAAAAAGTAAAAATAAAACCTTAACGTTCCATCAGTAGCTACCTCTTTTCCAACTACTGATGCAGAATCACACTTTCGGTTCTTTTCTTTCCCACAGCTTAACTTTCTTTATCTTTCCATGTATCTATGATTCTCGTTCTATACCTGCAACAGTGGCATTACTTTTAATAAAGCAGAGGACACGTTACCATTGCTGCCACATCCCAGCCTGTGAAACCTACAGACCCGTATGGCTGGTTCCAGGCAATGCTCAGCTCTGACTTGATGAGGCGGGACTCCATCGAAACGAGCAACGGCCACAGATAAGTACTGTCCTGTCATGTCTAGTTCCAAGCACCTTTACTCAATACGCCTGAGGATGGCACTCATTGTTGGGGATGTTTTTGTTTACATTTGAACTGATTGAGAGAAAAATTGACACTAATAAAAGGAAGGAAAAAAATGCTATATTAAAAGTTATAGTTTCAATCAATATATTGTATAAATATTCAGGTAGCTAACCTAGCAAAGTAGCTAAACATTAGTTCAAGCTTGTTACATGTAGCAGTTACTACACTTGCTATCTTGGGATATTATATTGCACACAATGACGTTCATAGCTGATAACCCTCTGGTTTCATTCTGTTAAAGAGAACCTGATTTATTCTGAGTAACATTTACTCTGAGCTGCAACTCAATGATTCCTCCCTACTGAACTCTCAAGACTTTCATGCATTCTCCTCAGATTTTCTGTGATTGACATCTTGATGAAGAGTGAGGAACCCAGTAGAAAGTCCGGTATATGGCCAAAAACTACAGCGACGACTCCAGCGTTTTTGCTTGTATGCTGACAAAGTGTGAAAACTATTTAAGGGGTAAAATAAATTATATCTTCCTTTACAAAAAAAAAAAAGATCAAAAACAACTTTTCTATTTTAATATTCAGCATAATCATAACCAAATAAATCCCATCATCTTCTTCACAATCCAAAAAATGAAAACAATAAATATACATCCAGTACATGAACCAATCGTAGTGCAAGAGTCAAGAGAAGGAAGGCAACTTTGTATTCATCTTATAAAACTCGATTCCACCTGAAATCACACAGAACCCATATAAACAAAAGCACAAATCATTCAAGTTTTGAGCTCAACATCTTCCTTTTAAAAAAAAACTAAAAAAAACTAACTTTGATAAATATCTGGTTACTGGTGCATTCAGCGGTTCTGGTCGTGCAGATTTCGTTGTTGCTTTTTTTAATTATCAGTAACCGGGATTTGTTGTGCGATTAGGGCACTTTATATGGAAGTGAGGTCGATTACTAAAAAATTAATAAAAATCTGCCCCAACTTCTAACTGCTTTGCTTGCAAACATTAGGCGCTGGCACTCTTATGGGTATTGGTTTGAAAAAGAATAAAACACTTCTGGACATAACCACCATCTCTAGGGACAGAAAAACATCTCAGAACACAACAGATGCCCTAATATGGCTTAAAGGACACAACTAGGCATGGGCTAATATGACAATCTCATTAAACTCTTAACTAAAACGTCGTTTGTTTCGTTAAAACAAAAAACGCAAGTCTTTCCCTAAACGTTACTGAAATGATATAATGACTCTTCCAATTGTTTAACATTTGTTTGATTCTAAGCAGAATAAAAAACCTGCTAAATTTAGTCATTTTAAAGCCGCAAGAGTAACATATAAACTAAGCTGAATAACTAGTTGATTAGTTCTGTCTGCTAAGGTAGACAATTTACCCAATTCATCTTTGTTGTTATTGAGGGTTAGTGTAGTTGGGTAGGTGGAAGGAATTACTGAATACCACTAAGCTCCACAGAGCAGGAAAATAAACTTTATTACAACATTAAAATACCTTGATAAAACTAACTTGCCCATGCCTAGATAAGAGTGTAAAGCACCAACATGGCCCCTAAACTGCAATCTGAATCAGACAATGCTTCGGCAGGATAAACAAAAAAATAGTCACCTCAAAAGAGAGCAATCAAAACAATCAACAAGCTCCACTAGCAGTCCATGTCACGGCATAAGACCCCTGAGGGATTGTAATTCCCCAGCAAATTAAAGCTGCTTTAAAGGTTTCATCGTTCGGCATATTTATGTGTACCATAGTAAGTATCAAACTATTAGGCAAGATCAGTTTCCACTAGCTTTTGTGCAGCTCTGCCTTATCTGGAATGAATCTAAATTTGCTTTTATTTCCAAAACAAACACTTGATACTTGTCTTACATTCAGAATCTAACCTTTGTGTCTAATGAGGTCTTTGGTGCCAACCAATCAGAACAAACACGACTTAGACATCATGATGGATGAATACGAAGAAGAAACAAAATTTAGTGGAATGACGTAAATGAATGATGTTTACTGTGCAAATCCAGAGGCGATGTCATTTATGACAGATGGCGTGACTGAAATGAAAGGACAGATGCTTCACGAGGATCTCAAAGTACGTTTTTTCTTTATGACTCTTGGATCGAATTTGTTGTGAAAGCTTTCAGGTTGTAAAGCCACCATGGTTCCTACCCCCCCCCCCCCCCCCAGCAATAAATTAGCTAAAATTAAACAAACTCAAGTGTCCACATAATACATACAATTACTCCAAAAGCTTTCAAATTATGTCTGTGCATTGAAAACAAAGCAGGACTTCTTTTTATTAAGTACTTATTGAAGACACTGTTACCTTGTAGTTCTCCCTTGACGTTGTGTCTAAAGTATTCTGAGAGGCGGTACCTGGCTACACTACCCTGTGGTCATTTTTACATGTGCTCTCTGTGTCTTTAAGGAAGGAAGAGTTAGCTGTTGAGTTTGGCTGCCTGCTCCTTCTCAGCTTTCTCTTTGGCCTTCTCCTTCTCTATCAGCCTCTCCTCCTTTTGCAGCATGACCACGATGTCAGCCACCTGCGTGGTGGAGATGTCGATGTCCTCCTTGTCGATCAGTTCCAGCACCTGAAGACACAGAAAACATTAGTTAAGATAAACACAACAAACAATCAGGTTCAATGGTGATCTCATGACAAAGCACAAACGAGACTTTTGGTTGTCCATCTGTGGATGACTTGTTTTGTGGAGAATAATGACACGTCTCACGCCAATGACAAAAAAGTCAGATAAAATGTGAAGGGATCTGCAAACGCTTAAAAATGTTGTTGTTTTTTTGTAAAAACATCAGAATTTGGCCATTCACAACGTAGTGAATGCAGTACACGTTACTCTAGATGTATTCAATCACAAAGCCTTAATTATTTTTTGTTTTAAGGAGATTTTATCTGAAAGTCCAACACCAAATGTAAGACAGGGATAAGAGAAAGGGGATTGATCGATCCCTCCATGTATCATGAATATGGTTCAATCTAGACCAAAACAAGCAGATGTGGTCTGAAATTATCTTAACTGCTTCTGAACCCTAAAAAGAAAGTATCCCCAACATCATGATGCTGCCATCAACAAGCGTTAAGAGTAGGGATGATCTATTCAGGTGTTCAGCTGTGTTTCCGTTAAATTTTTGATTAATATGACCAGTGCCAACAGTTAGCCTAGAGCCTAGCTACCCGAGTGGTGCAGAATATTATAGGCCTCAATTCAGAAGATTCTCCTGCGATGGACTGGCGACCTGTCCAGGGTGTACCCCTGCCTCTCGCCCGTTGTAAGCTGGAGAGAGGCGCCAGCAGACCCACCCGACCCCAAGGGTGTACAGAAAATCGATGGATGGATGGATTCAGACGATTTTCTGTTCATCCAGATAGAAAAGTGACTACTCGATCAGCATGAATCCATCTGACCAAGTTAGGCCATAACTATAATCAAACTAAATTAATACATCCAACTATACAATGCACCTTAACGGTGTTGAAAACTGCCTGGCAGAAGGAAAAAATCCGATCCCACTCATTCAAGCTTCGCTCTGCAAAAGGGATTAGCCAAGACTGCAGGAGGGGTAATCTCGGGTTTTCCAATTATTTATTTGCTTAGTTCATTGATAAAGTAAAAAGAAGAAAAAAAAGATCATGAATCAAATCCATTTACCGTGTGCAGTTTAGCAATATAATCACATCTTTACGTAACTGTTCTTCCCCCAGAAGACTTTTATGAAACGGTACTCTGTAACAATCTCGTCAAACCATAGCTTTGAAAAAAATACATCCATGCATTACTTATGTGAATGCTTAAGGAAGTTGATTGCACCGGGTTTTGTTGAAGGCAATCAAGTGTTTAAACAGATTGAAAACATCCGTTTTCTTCTGCATAAGTTACCAGTTTGTTTTCGTCTAGAGATCTACGATAGTGTTTACAGTTGTAACGTGACTGAACTAGAAACAGTTGCATGGGGTCTGAAGACTTTTTCAATCTAACAGGATACATGGTGTTCAAATTACTTTGATGACGTCGTCAATGTCGATCTTCCCGTCTTTGTTGTCGTCCAGGGCTTCGGCGATCCTCTGCAGTTTGTCCTCTGGAATGTTCTGGATCTGCCGCATCACGTTAATGAGCTCGTCGATGCAGATCAGGTTCTCCCTGAAGGTGTAGAACAGACTGCATACAGGAAACAGTTACCGGCTTTGACAGTGTGTAAAATGTGGTGGAGAGCTCTGAAATCAACTGGCTGCAGCCATGCCCAGATCACACCGACCCAACTGATTCATAAAGCGAGCGCATTTAGGGATTAAATCCATGCTGAAAAAAGTGCAGACAAGGTCACATGGTCTGGTTTCAGTAGCATGTTAGCGAAGGGCAACGTTAAATGTAGGGTGCATAAAGAAACTACAGTATGCAGAAACCTCCGTGCTTTTGGACACTTTTAAAACCACCAGGAGTTAAAAAATTTTACAAGCATTAAGTTTATAATAAACATTATAATAAACAGGCCGGTGCTTTTTGAGCCTGTTTCCAAACAAAGCGACGTGCCAGCAGGGTTCTGTTGTAGCTCTATTGTTAAGAACAGGTTTCAACGTCGATTCTCTGCTGCACGACTTCAGCATGTGGAAAAACTCTGATGCTTATCTTGAGGCATCGCTATGATTAGTAAAGAATAATCTGCTAAATTTCAAATCAATTAGAGGCTGGATTTGGTGTTTAGATTACAAACTGAAGGAATTATTGGTTTTATCTATTTCCATCTCCACCACCATTTTACAAGAAATGCAATGATTTTAAAAGATGCATTTGGACTGTGGGTTCTGTAAACTGGCTTTCTATGTGAATTAAATCAACTGATGCTGTGGGGGTCACTCCTTTGAACTTTACTGCGTTAATACTTATTGTTCGCAAACACAAACTTTAAAATTTTATTCATAAGAACTTAAGGTGGGAACACACTAGGGCTACAAATAACGATTATTTTCATAATCTATTCATCTGTCCATTATTTTTACGATTAATCGATTTTTATTTCTAATTTTATTTAGCCTTTACTTTCCCATATAAGCTGTTAAAATTAATTTTATTAAGAAAAGGAAAACAAAAGAGAATTATGCAATTCAATGAAATTTATTTAACTTTGTTTAAAAGGAACAAATGAGCTCCACAGTGTAAAATATTTGTTCATTTTTAGGCATAAATTACAAAAATGAGGTAAAATTATATAAAATTTATTGAGTGTTCAGCATTTTTACAAAAATCTCAGCCCTTATTATGCTCTACTTTTTAATTCATATTTTATTTCATCTTTATTCTGACTTAGTTAGACATTATTGTTCCTAATAATCTGAACTTGTGTCTCTACCAGCATGTTTAGAACAGAGTTAGTAAGTGGTAGACATTGCTGGGGGTGAGCGTCTTGTTCCACATGTGTTCCTTTACCACACCTGCAACTCTAAATTAAAATTAAATGACTTCATTAAAAGTTTTCATTGGGTTTATTTTCTTTTTAAGTTATTTTACCGCACTGGTTCTTCCTCTCCTGTTTCAACTCAGACATGTTTATGTCTTAGATGTTCACTTAAAGAAGAGTTTCCTGCATTTTCCAGCTCAACCATCTTGTTCAGGGCAAATGTGTTTATGAGCCATGCGCTAGCAAAACAAGCCTAACGATTGGCTGATTTCTTCTTCTACTGCTCCACTGGTAGATCACAGCGTTAGGTAGCTCATTACTGCCACTTATTGACCACAGACATAAGACTGTGTTAAAAATAGACCCATGCGGTAAAAGGTGATTATAAGATAAGTAATCGATTGTCAGCTTTTTTAATAATCAATTTTAATCTATTAAATCGATTAGTCGTATCAGCCTTAGAACACACTGAAAACTCACAACTATCTCCATACCAGCATTTGTACAGTCAAATAAAAATCAAACCTGTTTGAAGTTCTGATTGTATTACTCACGCAGCGCCACAAGCTACAGCTGCACGATTTAAAAAAAATCTTTGGATGCTGATGCATTTTGTTTCTGGCAGACCAATTCCTAACTTTTCACCATAAATAAAAATCTTGTGAGCTGTGGTTTATTCATGTCAAACAAAGTGTGATTAGGTAAAACCTAGAATTAGTTGCAATACACAAATGCAATCTGGAGGCGCTCTCAAAATTTGTTTTATTACTGGTTTAAATCCCTAAAAGTACTTAAATGAATCCAATTGATGTATTTTTCTGTTATTTCCAATAAGGTAAAGTAATTCTGATGGCGTTTTTCTATTGTATTCAGAGTAGAAAGTTAGGATTTGTAACATAAGCGTTTCACTTTAAATGTTGTGTTTGCAAACAAAAATAAAAATTATCTTTGTGTTATTATGTTTAAGTTCAACATATTTATATATTCGCTTTCTCGGGACTAGTGTTTTGAAAAACTAGAAAACTACCAGGATTCCCACAGTCAAAAATGCACCTTACATGGATGAAGATGATGATGAAGAGATGTATTAATGATAAACTGTATTATGACAGAGACTGTGAATCCCACTCTTACCCAACAGGTGGCGTGCCTCCACTGTCCAACTGACTGTCCAGGATGACCTTGTCATTCTCCAGCTCCAATATGATTTTATCAATGCGACCAATCATGCGAGTGACTCTCTTAGACAGACGCTGACTGGCCTTGGATTCTTCTAAGACCTTCTCCTGACCCGTTTTAGAGAACTCCATTTTGATCTCCTCCAGATCCTGCAGAGCAAACATGAAAAGTATAACGTAATTACTTCTAATAAAAGCACAAAACGATCATCTAGTGACAGGAATAATACCATCTTGTTATATGAATAGACTTTGAATAGCGTCACCTCGTTGTACTCCTGGACGTCGTCTTTTAACTCTTCTAGCTCCTCTTTCTCCAGAGTTAGCAGCTTCTTCTGCTCCTTCAGTTTAGAGCAGGCATCACTCAGAAGGTCAATCTCTTCTTTAGTTATCTCCTCATCCTGGAATAAAGAAATGACAAATAAGGATTCTGCTATTGGGGTCCTTATAACCCTCAAAACTTTTACTGCTTTGACTGTTTATTTGTTTTTAAACTAAAGTATTATTTACATAAAACTGAATGAATAAAAACGAATTTAGGAATCAAGAAATTGTAATGAGAAAATAAACGGCTTTTGTGGGGGGGTATTTTTTACTTTTTATCTGTTTGCTGAACAATGATCATCTTAAGTGAACATAGCAAAGACAAGTGTTAATCAAAGCTGTCAAGTTGCCTCTAAAAGTGTTCGTAGCTGGTGAACTTCTCATGCTGTCCAAATAAATCCCAGTAACTGGGTAACAGAATACGTGTTTGGTTTTTGGGGGGGGGTCATTGAAGAAAAAGGTTATTTTAATAAGGAACAAAGCTTCAAAGGAGTTATGGAGCTGGTAGTTTCAAAAGATTTTCAAGATTATGCAGGTTTTCTATTTGTAAAGCCGATGCAAAAGTATAACTTCACAAGGTGTTCAATATTCAATAGTCCTGATGAGAGAGCTTAGTTCCAAATAAAACCTACTTTTTCCTCCTTTTATTACAACTTTACCTTCATTACAACATTTTTACTTTATATTGTCATAATATTAAATTTGACTTAATATTATGACTAATAAACTGTCTAGTTTCAAATCTAGACTTAAAACCTTCCTGTTTGATAAAGTTTATAGTTAGGAAGAGGTAGAGAATACAGCCTAATCCGGTTGGGGAGGAACTCAGTCTTGACAGACAGTTCTCCTTTGCTCTACCTTCTTCATGTCTCACTCTATAGGGTTAAGTTATTTAAGTTTTTCTATAGTTATGCTGCTATAGGCTTAGACTGCTGGAGGACAATCTGACCACTTCTCTCTCTGCTACTTTCTTCCTTTGTCCAATCTACTTAGTTACCGTTAT
>JAVLVB010000574.1:204579-215803 GCA_032876305.1 Orestias chungarensis | reverse complement strand
GGGCTGGTGTTTCTGTTAGCTGAGACAGCTTCTTGGATGAGAACATGGGCTGAGATGCTTCCAGTGACGTTCTACAATTGCTGCTATAAACTCTTTTATTTCAGTATCCTGTGCTTCTAATTTAGCTTTCTGTCTTTCAAACCTGCAGTCGGTCGTGGCAGACGGCTGCTTGTACTGAGCCTGGTTCTGCTGGAGGCTTCTTTTCTGCTACAGGGGAGTTTTTCCTCTCCACTGTCGCTACATGCATGCTCAGTATGAGGGATTGCTGTAAAGTCAACGACAACACAAGCCATTGTTTCTGTCTGCTGATTCCAGAGGAGTGAATGCTGCAAGTCAATGACTCCATGAATCTGCTGGGGTTCCTTAGATTGGAAACTTTTTCAAATTGATTTGTTTATGATGCATCTTTGATTTTAATTGATTTTCTTGCAAAGTTCCTTTTAGACAACATCTGTTGTAAATTGGCGCTATATAAATAAATTGATTCTTGATTCTAAAGCTCATTCAACTTTATGTTAGTAATATTACGTCTTTATACACGTACAACTTTAAGCCGTTAGAATAAAGGTATTATTTTTAGTAATATTAGAATTTTGTTGTTGTATACCTATTTTTTTGTAATGTTAAGACTATTCTAATAATATTGCAACTTTGTTTTTGTAGTAAAAGAAATGTATTACTCTACCCATATTAGTAAAGAAGGTTCCTGATTATTTTTTTATAACGTCGAGCTGGACTTCATTTCAAAGGTATAGTTTCTTTCTATCTTTGTTTTACGCACTAAACCCTTTTTTGCTGGCCTTAATGTTGGCATATAATGCAAAAACACTTTAAGTCATATTTTTGTTTGCTGTAAGTTCTACTTGAGTTACACATCTTGCCCTGCCATCATGTCAATTGCAGGTGGAAATGATTATAATGTGAATACGTCATCGTCCAAGTTTATTCCCTTAGATTAATATTTATTCTTAAACCAAAAAGGAAATCAAACAGTGAGACTAACAGGAGCAAACAGGAGGGACTTTAGCCTACTTACACCAACCAACAAGTTCATGAATAAAGGAAGAAAATCTATGAACGCAGGCTGGAAGATTATAATTCATATCGATTAACTAATAGAGGAAGGAGGGGAGAGAGCCTAAACAGAAAGCAAACAAACTTCAGCATTTCATTGAGGTTTTCATTAAGTTAAAAAGCTCAAATAAAATCTGAATGGAATGTTATCATATATATAAAGAACTACAATAAACTTCAAGATTACATTTTGAGTCATTCGTTTCCTTTTTATTTGTCTTAATTCTAAAATGTTGTAAAAGAAATGCTGAAAGTATTTGCATCTTCTAGTGAAATCTATAGTGGAACAAATACTATAACAATCAGTCTGCGGAAACAGGTGGAGGAGAGCATTTTTAAACCTAACCTGGACACACAGAAACGTCTGCCACTCCTCAAACAGGGAGGAACGAAAAGAAAAGATCACAAGTAATCCACAACACCTTTTAAATCTGATCAACGAGGGCATCCAGAGATTTGAGAAAAATATATAAATAAATTCATCCTAATAGAGTTTATATCCCTGAAAACAAAGGTCAACTTATCTGGGATCAGATTATTGTTTTTTCCTCATTAGATTCAAAGCAGATGCAAAAGTAATAAGAGTGGAAAACTGCAAAGACACTGCAAATAAATCTTTGGTAAGAGATCGACTAACGTGACTGAATATTTATTGGTGTTACCTTGCTGGCCTCAATAACAGGGGCTGTATCCCTCAGTGTCTCTGAGTGAGCTGATCTGTTGGCCTGCAACGATGCCGGCTCTGCCTCGCTACGCTTCTCCAGGTCCAAGTCATCCTCCTGTGAGAGATAACGTCATCAAACATTCAAAAGGAGCAGATATAAATCAAAAATAAATGTAATACAGTGAAGGACGCTAAAGTTATCACTGGAACTTCAAACAACGGAATCAATCGTTTTTATCTCAATAAACCTTGGATGATATTCGAATACTGCAGTATTCCACAGAAATAGGATAAATCGAATCTAATCTTGTATAAAAGTAAAAATAGATGATCGGCGTTACCCTAGCAGCCTTCTCTGCAGCATCAGCCAACCTCTCCAACTCCCGATCCTTGGTGTCTTGGCGTATTGCCGCCTCCTCCTGCAGCATCGTCTCCAGCTTGGTCTTATTGTCCACTTTGGAGAGCTCCATCTCAGCTACCTTCAGCTGCGCCTCTTTGGTCTGAATGAACAGTGAAGGATGTTGGGGTAACTGTTAACCTTTAGTCCTTATACATACTACATATGTGAGGCCTGCATCCAGAGCTGTTCTGCCAGGTTCCTTTGAGTCAGCATACCACCATTTCAGGAAGGGTTTGCAGCGTGGTTTTGAGCTGGTCAGCCGGAGACAGAGTGTCTGGGAGGTACATGGCTCGGGACAGAAGCAGCAGAGACGTGGGGATCTGTTGGTTCAGATGCAGCTCCAGCCACTGCAAAGTCAAGCAAATGACTTTTTAAAACTTCTCTCAGCCAAAGTAATAAAACACCAATGATTCATTGAAGAACTGCGTCAGCTACATATGTTTTCGTTACCTGGCTGAGTTGCTCTCTCAGTCGTTCCTCTGTGACTCCAAGAGACCTCATCCCTCGAGCACGACAAGCGGCTTGGACCTCGTTCACATTCATACTCTCCACTCCCTCTTCTGCTATTAGCTGGAGAATCATGGGTGTATTAGCACCAAACAACAACATAATTATGCTTCACATTAAGCTGAAACATTCAAACCTTGTCATCGGCACGGATGGCCCTGAGCTTCATGATGAGCTGAAAGCGAAGGAAGTTGTTGGTACCGATGGACTGGAGCTCCAGCAGCCGACAGAGCGCCACCAGCTGGGGTCGAGTCAGGTTGTCCAGAGTTAGCTCGTCCTCAAACAGTTTGGAGAACCTGATGATCTGCTCGTTGCTGGGACGTTCTCCAGAGTCGCGGATCTTCAGAAAGATTCAAGACAAGAATATGTTTATGTCTTTATAATGTAAAGACCTTTGAACAACCTCGTTTCAGAAATATGTTTCAAATATAAACTCCACTTGAGTTTAATCATTTTTTTAGGTTTTTCCGTTACGCAGCAGATTTTCTTTTCTGTTAATGATCGTTTTATTTTTCTATAGTTTAACCCAGCTTTAAATTTCCTTAAAACTTCATCTGCTGAGTTCTCAATCTGCTGGTTGAAACTCTTCACTAATACAACTACTTCTGAAAGCATCTCGTTGCGCTGGATTTTCTTA
This sequence comes from Orestias chungarensis, assembly GCA_032876305.1. Lineage (NCBI taxonomy): Eukaryota > Metazoa > Chordata > Actinopteri > Cyprinodontiformes > Cyprinodontidae > Orestias > Orestias chungarensis. The sequence continues at coordinate 212,521 of JAVLVB010000574.1, read as the reverse complement.
TAGTGCATCAGATTAAGGGTAGCCTTCCACTTGACAGTTATGCACTACTCTGTCTTGTGTCTTTCCCATAAAATCTCCCCAAAAATACACAGAATGGGGTAAATTTGTGGTAAATATGTTCAGATATACACAGCTACAGAGCACAGCCATCTTGATTCTTTCTTTCTTGTTTCTAACCTTTTGGAAGAATGTGGAGAACTCCTCGGTCTCGTTGCCCTGGGCAGCCTTGTTCCTCAGCGCAATCTCCTCAATGGTGTCCTGTAAGAACTTAGCCATCTCCAGCTTGACTCTGAGCTCATTTTTCAATCTCTCTTCCTAAATATGCATCAAAAGACCGAAAGTGCATTTCATACACACAGCAGAACATGGATAAAACTCATACTCAACATCTTAAAATATCAGCTGCCAAACATGTTTAAGAATGATTACAACCCAACATCTAGTTCCAAAATGATATAATTTGCTTAATATAAATTACTCATCTAAAATCATAAAAATGAGTATTCTCAGCGTCGATTACCTTCTTTGACTGCGTTTCAAAGGTGGAAGGCAGCATGTTGGGAAATAGTTTCAACGCCACCGGAAGAAGGAACTCCATGAAAGGGACGATGATGAACACCAGAAATGGCAGCAGCCTGAAGACATCGGCACACGTTCTGAGAAACTGAGGGGAATTTACATACAACGTTAATGGGTATGATAATGGTACCATAAAAAACTATTAAAGTGTTGATTTAGCAAGCTTTTACTGATCTGTGTAGAAATTTAAAACATCTTGCCTATATTTATGCAGTTTTATGCCATTTAAAATTTCGTATTTAGATTTTTCAGTTTGCAATCTTTTCAAATGCTGAACATAATCTGCAAAACATGACTTAAAAATGAAAATCATTAAATATATATATATATATATATTATATATATATACACATTTGTTATACAAACTTAATAAATATAGATTCACATAATGTATTATCACTCAAAACCTTTTTATATTTTTTCCCCAACTCTCTATTTTTCCAAACATTTAATTGCTTTGCAATACTTTTAAAACAAAATTCTTAACTTAGACTTCAGGAGTTTCACATTCAAATGTGTTTTAGCTCAACTCGGCTGTAGTTTGTATAATCATCCAGCAGAGGGCAGCATCTTTCACACCTGAGTGGGTGTTTGCCATGCTTTCCTTGTCTGCAGAAACCAGCCTTAGAATCTGCATATATCGTTTCAAGAGTCAGCCATTCTGCCTGACAGTTCTCAAAAAGCTCTACTTTACACAACAGGAAGCACATTAGTTAAGCACAGAAGGGAACAATCCTCCAGGTAGGGAAGCACCAAGCCAGCCCCGCTCTGCCTCTTTGTACGGCTGTCCCCGACTGTGGCTTTCTGACTGTTCTGAGACCCAATCTACAGAAACAGTCCAGAGGCAAGGAGGCCGAAACACGAGTCCTCCTTTCTCTGTCCTGTTCACCTGCATTTCAGTGGTGCAGTGGGTTGAAGGATTTGGGCCATCTTTAGTGAAAAGGCCTTTGTCTGGAGGCCCATTGACATGTATATCGTCTCCTAGAGTTTTGGCAACAAAGCAGAAAGAAGGGGTGACACATTAAAATGGAAAGAGCCCTAAACAGAAGGCCGAGGATTGTAGGTGAATGTGAAAGGAGATTAAGGAGGCAATGCCATTCCAGGTTAGATGAATGGACTGCAGATGGGTTTGGATCATGCGAACTGAGGGAGTCTCTTGCATTTGAAAAGTCCCAGAGAGGGGGAGGCGTTTCTTAAATAGAGGGGAACCACTGGTCACTGAAAGGCACTGACCGAAAGCTTTCAACACCAGCACGAAGCCTTGTTTCCTCTCTTTTACAAACACACAGCATGATACCTAGTGACTACATTAAAGTGGAGTGTTTAAAATGTTTTCCCGTATCCATTTGCAATACCTATAATTAGACATGCTCAGAGAAATCAGGGTGGGATTAAAACCTGCTGATCTGCAGCTTGATCCAGTCTTAGCTGGTGATAAACCAGCTAGAAATTCAAAGATTCAACCAGTGGCCACAAAATACAAAAAGAGCTACTAGATTGTGTTGGCCACGTTCTTCAGTGTGGACAGTTTTATTGAGATTTATGTAACAACTCCTCTGTTGCTGGCTTAAATAATGTTAGTGAAGATATGGATGCCAGGATTGTGGGGCGTTTAACTGAAGCAGAGAGTTCGTGTCAGTAGGTTGATCATTTTTTTCATGGAGTTAAAAGGTCAGAGAAATAGATATAATAATAGTAAATATCTCTTGTCAGGCACTGTAGTGTAATTAGATCTACCCAGATTTCCAAATTAGTGCCTCTATAAATATAGTATTAAAAATTCAGATCAGTGTCGCAGCAATAAAATACTGAATAAAAGGGCAAAACAGATTAATATTAAACTCACAATACATATGACCTGTTTGATTATGACAAAAGGACAACAGGTTTGTTTAATGTTATGACAATAATGTCACGCTGTATGTTTGCTTAAAACAAGTTAGCTTTAAAAATCAAGTCCTGTCTTTCAATGTCATTACCCATATAGATAAAGGTAAACTGTTATATAAAAAAAATATATAAAACTCCACTTAATCTTTTTACCTGATCAAAGCTGCTAATACAGCGAATTTTTAATATTTACTATGAGTAGGCAAAAGCAGAAGATATGAACTGCAACGCAGCGAAATCAGCAGTAGGTCGAGTCGCCGTCAGCGGACGACACAGTGGCAACCAGCCAATCACGCCGGCTAAACCTGCTCCTTCCTGACTTACTGAGGACCGCTGGCCCAGTAAGTCTGACCTGCTCTGCTTTAATGAACCTGACATTTGTGTGTCAGCAGCTTCAACAGATTATGTCAGGCAGCACATGGCCATCGGTCTAAAAATGAAGGTCAAGACAAGGGGAAGATGGACTGCAACAACTACAAAATACATTGCAATTCTTAGCCTTTCTTAAGGTTGTGTTAGGCTGGCGTTTCCTCACATCGTCTCCACTTCTGGTTTTTTACTCGCAGAAGTCGTAGACAGAACAAAGAGAGGCTCTTTTTGCTGTTCAGAAGCCAAAGGTAGAGTGCTAGGAAGTAGACTACGACATGTAAACCTCGTTCATAAACCGCTTTAACTGCTGGTTAGCCACTGGTGAGTAAATGTGGTCATTACCTGTAATTGATCCCATTAGGCATGAATAGCCCAGGATTAAACTATACAGAACAAGGAGTCTTACTTGTTAACTCCTCACCAAGTTATCTCTGAACTCATGGCCTTTGCACAACTTGCACAAAATGTCCACGTTGTTCATATTACGACTGTAAACTTTGGCATTTGAGGCCAGGCTATCAAAATGTAGCACAGTGGTAACCAAATGAAACTGTAGACACATTTTCATTTAGCCACATGTGGTGCAATACCCCTAAATACAAGCCAGGGCAAAAAGTTCCCTTTGGAAATCCTGGCATCATTAAGAAAATAGGAACAAAGCTGATGGGTCTGAGATGGAGTTTTTTAGCAGCGCGAGCTGAACAACAACCCCAAGCTTTGTACAACTCATAAGACCGTGTACAACCCACTAATCGAAGGATGGGCCACGGCCCTGCACAGACCCGCAAATACATGACCACCTAAGCTGACATGCCAGGCAAGAAGAGCTTTAATTAGAAATGCAACCCAAGAATTAATTGTAACTCCACAATCGTGGTCTCTATGGAGAAGGAGCAATGACAGCTACAGTTTAAAGAACGACAAATCAAAAAAAAGCACGTTGGTGAAACAAGACGAAATCTGAACTGTTTGACCAACATGTAAAAGATATCAGCAGACATCACTTTTAGCCTTCTACTGGGGGCAAAGCAATACTATTGTTGAAATTGAGTCATGACTCAAAGTATACAAATGAATTATGAGATTCTAATTGTGACTAAAGACGACATCCTACAGTGAAACATGGTTGTGGCATATTAGGCAACAAAAATTCTGTTTTGAATAAAAAAATTTCATATCTCAATTATTGGTTGGGTGTTTCTTTACATTTGTTTTCAAACTACCAGATTTATTAAAACATCTGTACCAAAGCACACAAAGTTAAGGATAAAGCAAATGACATGGGACAAACTACATTAAAATAAAGTTGTCATTGCTAATGACAAATGTGCACAATGTTTAATAACAGTACAGAGTTGAATTATAACGCGCTGCTAGCAGTGACTAAACAGCTGACGCTACGCCTACTGGCAGACGTCATATTCTCCATAGACTCCGCCTGCATTTTTATGCTTTTCATATAATCACTCAATTGGTACCTCTTTAAACGATGCTGCTGGATTTTGTGGGAACTAACTCCCGACACGGCTGGAATATCAGCTAAATTTGCTAGATACCCAAACCAAAGCCGCACCACAGAGATGGAGGAGAAAAGTTTCCATCTTTGGATGACTGACAGATACGGCTAAAGACTCGGATGTCTTTAGCAGAATAGTCAGACTGTTCTAGTCTGTCTAATTTAAATTTGTAATAACAATGTAAAACTATATTTAATTTTCCCGGTCAATTCTAATTACTCAAACAAAATTTTGTTGGATTCATGGAAGTAAAGTGGAAAATATGAGAGACATCCAAGGGTATCAGGTATGTAAGATTATGTTTGCGAGCGTATGCAAAGTTAAACTGTAAAAATAAAGCCAAACCCCACATTGAGCTACAAACTTCCTTCCTGTTCTGGCTAATCTCCCGATCTCATAAAAATACAAATTGTCAAAGTTGACTAAAGCTATTGGTTCAGATGTTCAAACGCTTTCGTTCTCACCTGTCTCCTTTCACGACGAGACAGAGGATTTCCATTCAGGACTCTCCACAGCATCCTGCCAGCGATGGTGGTATCAATCCACAGCAACCTGAAGCCATGGTAGTAGTGCTTGATTTCATCCATGACTCGCTGCCGGATCGTCCTTCTAACACGCTCGGCGTCCAGAGTGGGACTGTACACGGGCCCGCCTTCCTCCAGCTTCTTCTTCTTATCTTTTAACGAGCGTAGTGACTTCTCCACCTTTGAATCGTCCCATCTTCTCCTTGAGGTGTGTATCCACCTGATGCTTGAGAAGTAGAGAGGCGGTCCTATGGTGCACCAGGCTGGACCGCCGGAACCCGCGGCAAAAGCGCAACGGGGTCGCTGTGGGTCTGAACTTTGAAAGGGTCCAACGTATTCACCAGACATAGGGGGGCAAGGACTGACCGAGAAGACACGCGCCAAGCTGCCAAGAGGGAGCACGTCACCGCTGTCGTACAAACACATTTAGAATCAGACGGATTAGTTTAGATGGTGGGCGAGTTTACGTCATACACATTCATGATAGGGAGAAACTATTAGGAACAGATTTGGGTGGCTTACTTTTGACTGCTGAGTCTGAGAGTTGTGCAGATGAAACAGGCACCATCCTGTCGCTTCCCTGAAACAAAAAAAATATGTATAGAGATCATTATAAAATATGACAAAATACATAGTGAGGCCGTTAGGCACAGAAGCAGCACCAACACTGTGATGGGAGAATCCGTTGACAGGAAGAGTGTAAGACTGCGTTTACACTGCAGGTCTATATGCTCAGTTTTTGTTATACAGTTTGTTTGGGGTTTTTTGCGTGGTATTTCATACTAATGGTTAAACGCGACCACCTTGAGACGTCCGATGTTTACAGAACTGACAACGAGAGCCAATAGTATTGTCATAAAACCATTAAAAAAAATAGAGCTGAAACAACTGATCGATTTAATGGATTAACATTGATTAAAATAGTTTAATAGTAATTGAGTCATCGATTAGGTGGTTTATAATCCCATTTTATTCTTAACACGATCTGTTATATCTGCAGGCAATATGTGGCAGTAATGAGCTACCTAACGCTGTGATCTACCAGTGGAGCAGTAGAAGAAGAAACCAGCCAATCGTTAGCCTTGTTTTGCTCGCGCATGGCTCAGGCGGCATAAACACATTTGCCCTGAGCAAGATGGCGGAGCACGAAAACGTACTAAAGTCTTCTTTAAGTGAACATCTGAGACAAAAACATGTCGGAGTTGAAGCAGGAGAGGAAGAACCAGCGCGGTAAAATAAGCTAATAAGAAAATAAACAAGCTTCATACTATTAATGAATTCAGTTCATATTAATTGAGAGTTGCAGTTGTGCAGAAACAAAACAAGCCACAATAAATGAATACATGTGGAACAAGACGCTCACCCCCCACTTAGAAACTCTGTCCTAAACATGCTGGTAGAGACTGAAGTTCATATTATTTATAAAACTAATGCCAAACTAAATCTAATTTCTACCACTATCTGTATGTGGGACTCAACTGGATAACTAATAGTATCTAATACTTTTCCAAGCTTCTACGTTGACATTTCTTTGTGAGGCACCTAATTCTGCACAAGAAGAAACCAGGTGTGGTAAAACTGGACATCAACAACTGTTGAAGCAAGCACTTCCGGATTTTGCTCTGCATTTCTTAGCTTCCTCCATCTTATTATGATGTTGTGACCATACCGTCACTGCCATCGATTGTTACTTCTGTAAAACCTGAGCTGCTGTGTGACGCCCTCATTCATCTTCTGTCTGATGGCAGTTGCATTTAATTAGCAGTATGAAAAACTACAGCAAGAAAATAAAAATTAAAAACTAATTTCAGCCAAAAATCTGATATGTAAATCAAAGTCTTTGCTTACCACGTCATTTCAATGCTGAGTATGCAAACTCATGTAATACTAAAGTCAAAATCAGGCCTCTTTAATGAGTATTTATGTGTATGAGTAATTAATATATATTCTTATTTTATTTTACATATATGCATTCTTACAGATTAGTGAACACATTCTCTTTTGGTGAACAGATCAGTCACACACGGAGGCCCACAGTGGGGCTTCACTAACTCCCTAACTGGAGAGACATAATGGAGAGCTGAGTCTCTTCCAGCCAATAGCGTGAGGGCAGTGAGCTTGACCACTCCCCTTTTTCCTGACTCTCACGTGGCCGGCTGGAGTGAATCCAGCAGCGTCTGGTTGTACATGCTAGTTAGGAGGATGCAGAGTTTACTGGAACATACGCAAACTGTAAAAAAAAGAAAAAGGGTTAAAAAAAGAAAGAATCGCCTGGAAATCCAGTGGATTACACAACTGTACGGCTCTTGTATACGTTTCGCCTATCGCTCTGGTCTATTGGACGATTTAGCTGCTGCATGACTCTCAACCTGCAGCTGTCTGGCTGTAATGAGAGGTGCGCTTTGCTAATACACAAGGCTAAATTGGGCTCCAATTATCTATGTGCTCTTAAAGAAATTAAATCAAATACGCCTTAATATTACCTAGTTATATTGTGTGTGCTCATATCGTATTTAGCCCTGATCCGCAGACAGCCAAATGTTTTATTCCAGCAGCAGCACTGCTCGACTTTTCCGCAAAACAAAGCAGCCGTTTAAACACAATGAGTGTCAGGACTTTTGCCGAACTACGCTGCTGTGTGTAGTCTACATTGTTCTTAACCTGCAGCTCGCTTTAGGTTCATAAACCAATCACACAGAAGTCGAATGGTGGTCGATTTAATTAGTATTATGAACGACCATGCAAAAGAAATAATAATAACTGCATTTTAGCAAAAACTCTGAACTGAGCATCAAGCCCTGCAGTGTGATCGTAGCCTCGGGGCGCACCAATAACACTAAACTCTTTAGTGTCAACGCTGTTACTGACAGAGGATCACTGAGGTAATCGATTTTGTAAACCAAAAAGATGTAGAAAATCATTTATGGATATATATAGATATGAGAGAGATTCATTCAGCCTACTACAAAAAAAATATATAAGTTAATAAAATAGCCACTTGTCATTTCCCACCTTTGCAATATGATAGGTGCGCTACGTGTTCTGTAATGGAACGAAACCATC
>JAVLVB010000574.1:180092-191131 GCA_032876305.1 Orestias chungarensis | reverse complement strand
GATCTGATCTATAAATTCAGAGTAAGGACCTGGTGGACGATACAAGATAACAAACAGAAGTGGTTTAATTCTTTTAGAGGTTGGATGAGGAAGGCTAAGGGTTAAATGTTCAAAAGAACTATAACTATTAGTTGGCCTGGGATTAATTAATAAACCTGATTGGAAAATGCTTCCTACTCCTCCACCTCTCCCAGTACTTTGAGGAATGTGAAAGGTTGAATAATTAGAGGGAGTTGATTCGTTGATACTAACATAATCCTCATGCTGCAGCCAGGTTTCTGTGAGACAAAGCAAATCAATTTGATTATCAAGAATTAAATTATTAACTAATAAGGATTTTGAGGATAGAGATCTGATATTCAATAAGCCACATTTAATAGTTGTACATTTTTGTTTCATCTGAGTTGTTTTTATCTTTATGAGATTTTCAGGATTAGCTCTTTTTAGATTGAGCTTTAATCTATTTGGTTTTGGCCGTGGGCAAGACACCGTCTCAATGGGATGTTGGGTAGGTAACTGTCGACAAGCCGAAGAGAGGAGTTCTAAACTACGACTCTGCTTCCTGGTCTGGACCCTAGTTTGTCAGTAATTTGGGGAGTTAATCAATTTGAGCATATTTCTAGAAAGAAGAGCGGCTCCGTCCAAAGTTGGATGGATGCCGTCTCTCCGGATCAGACCAGGTTTTCCCCAAAAGGTTTTCCAATTATCAATGTAACCCACACCGTTTTCTGGACACCACCTAGATAACCAACGGTTGAATGACAACATGCGACTAAACATGTCGTCACCGGTCCGATCAGGGCTGAACACAAGTCATTGTTTCTGTCTGCTGATTCCAGAGGAGTGAATGCTGCAAGTCAATGACTCGATGAATCTGCTGGGGTTCCTTAGATTGGAAACTTTTTCAAATTGATTAGTTTATGATGTATTTATGATTTTAATTGATTTTCTTGTAAAGTGCCTTGAAAGGCGATCTGTTGTAAATTGGCGCTTTATAAATAAACTGATTCTTGATTCTTACATAAACACTTAAACCAACGGCAAAGAGTTGGAACACCAATATCGATCTGGTTTAACTTATCGGACCAATAACGATGTTAAGATTTACCAATGTTAATGCGGATATATGTGTCCCAAGTATCTTATGATTTGGATCCACAGGAAATGAGTAACATTGGATTATATCATTAAACATGGAGGAAGTTGCTGGCTGCCGCCGTCTCACTCATTTCTTTTGTTACAGGGTTCAGCCAGTGAAGAACGTCCTGATTCTCCAAGCGACAGCTTAGACGGGATAAAGAAGGGCGAACGGAAGAAAGAGTTTGTTTGTCAGGTAGTGCGCTTAACCAATTTTATTTCGTGTTTCTCTTCAGACTGCTTCCGCTATTCTGTTCATGTTTTTCTGCTGCAGCCACAGGCCGGGCAGTTGACATGCTCTGTTCTGTGTTTGTCTACAGATCTGTGAGGTTGCTGGTGAGGACCTGGTGCCGTGTGAGGGCCAGTGTTTCGGCATGTTTCACCTCCACTGTCTTGGTCTGAACAATAAACCGGACAACAAGCTCCTCTGCCAGGAGTGCAGCACAGGTACGCTGATGGCAGCACAGATTACTTTTTCTTTGTCTGTCTGTCCATGAATCATCTTACTAATCTCTATTTGACGATTCATCCGTTTCTATGGCTACGTTGACGCAGCAAGTCTGGATGCTCAATTCCAGTTAGTTTGGGGAAATCCAATATTTACAATGCGACCGCCATCAGTTCACGACCCCAAATAGACGGGCATGCTCACAAGAATAAGCGTAGACGTCGCAAAGCAGCACGGGTAGCATCTGTAGATCGGTTCTGATGTTGCTGAGCCACGTCAGCCGACCGTATCACAACAAGATCGGAAGCAGAGGAAGGAAGCTGAGGGGGAAAAAGAAGGCTAAACTCGGCACTGCTTGCTTCAGCCCTCGTTTACATTCAGATTTACAACGTCTGGTTTGTTCTGCGGCAGAATTAAGACGCGTGTATCACCTCAGTGCCACATAACCGGCAGACTGCAGACATGTTACTGCAACAATCACATGCGTATCGTACTACCACATGTGGACGTGGCACAAATCAGATTAGTTTTTATTTTTGATGGGGGATGAAGATCCGGTTTCTGTTGCATTCACTCCTGCTGTGTGATTGAGGCAAAGTCTAACATTTAATTTAAGTAGTTTCCTGTCTCCTGTCTTTACTTGCATCCATCCCTCTGTCACACATTCGGTCTCCCTTCGTTCTTTGCTTTCTATGAATCCATCTGTAAAGCTTTAACCATCAGTCGCTCCCACTTCTGTGGTCATACTTAAGTTCTCTTAAAACGACTAAGCCTGAAAATGTGAGCGTGGAATATGTGTAGGAACCCTGTGGGATGATGGTGAGTCTTTCACCCACTAAAAGTGTCGCCGTTAAGCTTCTTCTCTTCTCCTTCAGGTCTGCACTCGTGTTTTATCTGCAAGCAGTCCGAGGCCGAGGTTCGTCGCTGCCACGTCCCTCACTGTGGCAAATTTTACCACGAGGGCTGCGTCCGCCTCAACCCCCTCACTGTGTTCGATAACAAGGGCTTCCGCTGCCCACTCCACACCTGCCTTAGTTGCCACTACGGCAGCCGCACCAAGCAAAAGGCCACCAAAGGTGAGCCTAATAAGACTGCTTTGGGTTTTTTGTTCATTTAGCTCAAGCTCTAGAGAAATGAAAGGCCTCTGATCCCCCGTCACTCTTTGTGCTGCAGGACGGTTGATGCGTTGCCTTCGATGCCCCGTGGCCTACCATATGGGCGACCTGTGCGTTGCCGCCGGAAGTGAGGCGATCACGAACGCGGCCATCATCTGCACCAACCACTTTAACGCCAAGCGGGGCTACAGCCACCACAGTCACGTCAACGTCAGCTGGTGCTTCGTCTGCTCCAAAGGTCTGAAGCGCCAGCAGGGAGGACTGATAGGAATGATAGTGGCTTCATTAGCAACGTTTATACGCACGCGGTGTCTTAACCCTCTGGAGTCCAGGGTATAATTGGCCGTTTATTTAACTACTCTAGATTTTATCTTTATATTTTACTTAAAAAAATGTTTACCCTGCATTGCTTGGTATCATTTTTTAGCACAACCTTCCCTTTGTGGATTTACAGTTATCTTTCCAATTTGGCATAACATGTCAAACAACACAGTTGACCTGAAAATAACTCAAAAAACATAAAATCCGAGTAGAAAAAAGTCCTATTTTTTACTATGAAAACCACAAACATTTTTAACGAACCATTTTCACAACTTAGAATACAAATTTAAATTGCAAACTTCAAAACTAACATGCAATCTTTAGCAGAACAAAGTAATTTATGACTTTTATTGCATAAAATGCAGGCATTTTTATGTACAGCTATTTAACAAAACTATGTAATGTCTCACAAATATCTTTAACAAACCAATTTTAATACTTAGGATGCAAATAGAAATTGTTAATTTCAAAAGCTATGTACACACTGTCACACAACAAAGTAATTTAACACCATTTAAATCTCAGTTTATGCTCGGCTCTGCTGCCTGAACCAGAGGAGATCACGACCTAGTGGGCATGTCCCGCCGTCCCTTCCTCTGGATGGATCTACGACTCGTCTGAGGCTCCTCTCGCTCCTCCTCTCTCTTCCTCCAATAAAAACCACGGATCGTCCCTTTAGTTTTCAAAGTCACTGCTTTCTGGCTCCGACTCGCACTCCGCCCCGTTTTCCTCGGCTGCCTCCAGCTGGAAGAAGAGCCTCACTGCCTCATTGTTTTATCCCACAAAACCAGCCAAACTCTAATACAAGACACTAAACTAGACAACTAAACCGAAACTAAAAACACTAAATATCACAGATCACTGAAATCTCAGGACTTAGTATCGCTGTCTCTCTCTCTCTCGCTGCCGTCGCGTCAATGCCACAAATTTCCCTCGTAGCGACCAAATGCCGCGGTTTGCGATTATGATTTTTGATGGACTAACGTGGTGCTTCTTTCCACCAATAGGACAAGGGTTTGTTGTGTTTTTTACTTATTGCTTTTCGTCTGTGAAAAGCTTGTTTTTCCCGTGTTTATGAGGCGCGCGCACACCGAACCTGAGTAAAATATTCAGAAAACAACTGGTGTAAATACTTTATTATAACTCCGGTTTTACATGGCCTATCAACACAATTTAAAAACTGGTATATAGGTTCAGGTCCCCACTTTCTATAAAAGTTGAAACAGCGACTCATTGACGGTGTTTTTTTGCTGCTACGCCATACTTAGTCGGCGACTTTATTTTGAAGCGCCGGCGCCTCAATGGACTCCAGAGGTTTAATTTGGTTTGTTACAGAGTTACACATTCTCCTTAAAAACCCAGAGACGAAGCTGTACCTCTTATTATGCTGAAGCTGAAAACAAACTTTGTCTTCTGAGCTTTCAGAGTGGACCAGCGCCCGGTTCTACTAACGGTTCAGATACTTTAAAGCTCTTTTAATGTTTCCAAAAGACCTGCTGTAGCACGGATGGTCCAGTTTGGCTTTTAGCTACTGATGGTGGAAACACAGCTCATGCAGTCTGCTCAGTTTATTGTTAATTTTACTTGGAAACATTTAGATTTCAGTGTTTGTGGTCATCAGGTTGTAGCGTATAGCTAATTAAACCAAATACTAACCTCTTTGTGTAGTTTTTTAAGCTACATTTTTAAACCTGTTTTACATAATCTAGAATAAAACAGCCAAGTCCTGTGTGCACATTTGGGTTATTATGCTGTGGATTACAATCATGGCTCCTTGAAGCAGCTTTGCACTCGTGTGCAGAAACTGGTTGGAACGGCCGGGCTGGACAGAAAGCAGAAATGTTTAGATTTTAACCCCATTTAACAGGTTCTGCCCTGACAAGAGTTACATTAATATAACCGCATAAAACGTAAATCTGGGACTGACCATGAAAATACAGAACAAAACCTAATAGAAAGAAAATAAGATGCTTAAATGAGCCTCAAATAAGGTTCTGACCAGTTTGTTTGTCCCCAAAGCCTCACTAGGGTCAGTCAGCCATGTATCACCATGTGGGCGGTGTGTTCAGGTTATGAGGTGAAGCTTCGCTTTTTCACCACGCATGTCTTCAGTCCTCAGTTTTGTAATAAAAGTCACATTTTCTTTCAAATGAATTCTCATGGCTTGTGAAAAATTGCTGCTCTGACTTCGGATGTGGTTTTTTATGCAGTAGACTCATTTTTAGACTTCATTGCTAATGTATCCTAGGCCTGGATTTTCCCATCCTCATCTTTGGAGCTCTACAGCTCATCCTCTCCGTTTCTTTTGTGATTATTGATCCTCGATTAGAATAGAAATTTCAGTCTTAAGACATAAAAAGTCAAATTCATTACAGTTGTGGGGATGTAACATTGAAGGAGGTATAAATCATTTTGCTAGGCGCTGTATGTTTAAGACGTCTCCTTTTCCGTCCTGGCTGGTTAATGACAGACGCCTGTTAGCAACACTCAAATCTTATCAGCTTCTCTGTGCTGCGCAGGCGGACAGCTGCTGTGCTGCGAGTCGTGTCCTGCTGCGTTTCACCCCGACTGCCTGAACATTGCTATGCCTGATGGGAGCTGGTTCTGCAACGACTGCCGAGCTGGAAAGAAACCAAAGTACAGAGACATAATCTGGGTCAAACTGGGGACATACAGGTAGGAGGAAACTGACTGATTCCTGTTCTGCTCTGGTTGAAGCCAGTTCTGTAGCTATCCTGCTCCTCTTTTCTGTGCAGATGGTGGCCAGCAGAGATCCATCACCCCAAGAACGTGCCTACAAACATCCAGCACCTCAGACACGAGATCGGAGAGTTCCCAGTGTTCTTCTTTGGATCCAAGGATTACTTCTGGACTCACCAGGGCCGAGTGTTTCCTTACATGGAGGGTGACAGAGGAAGCAAGTGCCAGAAGAATGGGATAGGCAAGGTTTTTAAGAACGGTAAATAATCCACAGTTCAGTTGGATTTTAATGCGTTTGTTGTTGTTACCAGACACAGATCCATCGTTCACTGTTCAAGTCCACTCAGCAGACCAAGGCTTCATTCCCCCAGCAGGAAAATGCAAACCAAATCGGTGTTTTGTGCCGTTTTTCTTTGCAGATGTGCTCCACAGAGTAGAAATAATTGGCTACAGTCTGAACGGACCAATTTTGATGTTTTGTTGCTTCCTTGAACTTTGCTCTGCTGTGTGATGCTCTCTCTCTTTAGAAGGTCAACCTGAACTGCGTTTTTTTGTTTGTTTTGTTTTTGTTCTTCAGCTTTGCTGGAGGCCGAGGCTCGATTCAAGGAGATCAAGATGAAACGAGAAGCCAAGGAAGCTCAGGAAAATAGCCGGAAACCGCCCCCATACAAGTTCATCAAGGTGGGAAACGATTCTAAGCTTTGCTCACATGTGAAGCTGACGGGACGTGACCCGTTTACGCCACGGTCTGCTCTGCAGGACCATCCGCATCCATCGCGTTAAACTCGGCCAACCCTCTGTCCATTTGTTCGCAGGTCAACAAACCTTTTGGCAAGGTCCAGGTCTACACGGCGGACATTTCCGAGATCCCCAAGTGCAACTGCAAGCTGACAGACGACCGTCCGTGTGGCTTCGAGTCCGAGTGCCTGAACCGCATGCTGCAGTACGAGTGTCACCCCCAAGTGTGTCCGAGCGGGGAGCGCTGCTGCAACCAAGACTTCACCAAGCGCCTTTACCCAGACACCAAGATCATCAAGACCCCTGGCAAGGGCTGGGGCCTGGTCGCCCTGAGGGACATCAAGAAGGTAGGAGGGCGTTTACCAACCAAGTAAAACTCAGATTATGATGTAAAGATAAAGTACATTTTATAAAATACCTCCTTTTATATCCCCGGTTGGGTTTAATTTACTGATTTAAATGTGACTTTAAATCTCACGTGTTCTGTCATCAGGGTGAGTTTGTCAACGAGTACATCGGGGAGCTGATTGATGAGGAGGAGTGCCGGGCGAGAATCAAGTACGCCCACGAGAACAACATCACTGACTTCTACATGCTCACCATCGATAAGGTGAGAGCGGCCGGCGATTCCGAAGAGCTCCGCGGGGAATCTCGGCGCTGTGTTTCGGCCGCAGCGCCGCCTCTGCTGGGAGCTACAGGACCAGTATTGCATTGGGAGCGTTGCTGGTCAGAACGCTGCAACGCTACAGTAGCCAATACTACAACCAGAAGCTGCTCTTAGCGTGACCTAACTTCTGATTTGACTCTGTCTGGGGCCTACAGGACCGGATCATTGACGCCGGTCCAAAAGGAAACTACTCCCGCTTCATGAACCACAGCTGCCAGCCCAACTGTGAGACTCAGAAGTGGACGGTGAATGGAGACACGCACGTCGGCTTGTTTGCGGTCTGTGACATCCCAGCAGGTGAGAGAAGCTCCACGTGTTTATTGTCGCAGTAGGACGTGTTCGCGCTGGACACAAATGACAAGCAGCAAAGATTTTCTATCATCGCGCAGCTTCAGGATTATTCCCGTTAATCCACTTTTACGTTTTCATAACCCAGGAACTGAACTCACCTTTAACTACAACCTGGACTGCCTCGGTAATGAGAAGACCATCTGTCGCTGCGGCGCTCCCAACTGCAGCGGCTTCCTCGGGGATCGACCCAAGGTGAGCTTCCAAGTCGCCGCAGGTCTTAGATTTTAGGATTTTAAAGTAAAGCTGCCGCCGTTTGCTCCAGTTCAGTTTCGTTTTTCTCGTTTTCCCCCAAGAACTCGAACGGCCACACGGAGCCGAAGGGAAAGCGCTTTAAGAGGAAGTACAGGAGGAGGAAAAGTGAAGGGAAGAAGAAGTCAGAGGATGAGTGTTTCCGCTGCGGCGACGGCGGGCAGCTGGTGCTCTGTGACAAGAAGAATTGCACCAAAGCGTATCACCTGTCCTGCCTGAACCTCACCAAGCGACCGTTTGGTAAGCTGACGCCTAAACAACACACAAGTTTAGCTTTTACTGCTAGAGTTATGGGAGCGATCTGTGTAAAATCAAAAGTTATTGTAATAAAGTGACAGTGACAGCCAGGGCCGGATTTACAAGGATTCAGGCCCCTGGGCTGGACTTAGGTTGCTGTGCTACTAATTCAGACTCCGACTGTTGGGTCATTTACAGCAGCAGGTAAGAACTGGTGCATAGGAGTATAAACCAACAGATGGAAAAACTCCTAATTTTGCTGCTTTGTTTGTTTGTTTGTTTTTTGCAATGATTTAAAAGTGAAAGTTTGAAGGAATCCTGGCTAGTCTGGTAGCGTCCTCCGATCACATATCAAGCATCAGCTTTCATTAACTGTATTTCGGTGTAGTCTAGAGGAGGGATGTAAATTATCGATTAATATTGTCAGGTTGTCTTGTTCTAGGTTGACCAACCTTAAAGTGATAAGCGGCGATTTTCATGAAACTTTTATTTAGAGTTTTTTTTAATTTAATTTTTTATTATGGTTAAAGACTAAATTTTATAATGTGCTGAATAAAAATCAGCCTCATTAAGCTCTAGGAACAGTTTCAGCTGTGTTAAATATTGCCTGAATAAATAAACACTGTTTATTAAACAAAGAGATGCATAAGAAATAATAAAACGGGAACAAGTTTGTTTGAATTGGGGCAGAAAAAATAGAAGAAACGTGAAACTTGTTGCTTAAGATTTGCAGTGACGCCCTCTCCTGGAAGTTTAACTCACTACAACACTAAAAAAACAAAAGCGGATATTAGAGTAGATTTTATTTCAATCAAATAAAAACATTATTCAACAATTGTCATTTTTGAATCATGAACCAACATGTATAAAACTGTAGGGGTAGCTCTGCTTTGTGTAGTTTTACTACTTCAAATCCTGTTTGAATGCATTCGTT
This sequence comes from Orestias chungarensis, assembly GCA_032876305.1. NCBI lineage: Eukaryota > Metazoa > Chordata > Actinopteri > Cyprinodontiformes > Cyprinodontidae > Orestias > Orestias chungarensis. Next base: position 182,234 of record JAVLVB010000574.1, on the reverse strand, counting down.
TATGGTTGGAAAATGACTGAAACGTTCATGGCGTCCTCTAAACCAGTAAAAAGTCGAGGCTGCATTTTTCTCCTGGACACGTTTTTTAACGTCTGCGTTCTTTTGCCCGGCAGGACGCTGGGACTGTCCCTGGCATCACTGCGACGTCTGCGGGAAAAACTCGGAGGCCTTCTGCCAGCTCTGCCCCAACTCCTTCTGCAGGGCTCACCAGGAAGGGGCGCTGCGTCTCCGGCCCCTGACGGGCCAGCCGTGCTGCGCCGAGCATGACGACGCGGAGGGAACCGCCGACCCGGCGCGGCCCGCTAACGCAGAGACGAACGGCGGCCGTCCGCGAGGCCGCAGGAAGCCCGACGGAGCGCAGACCAAGAACAAAGGCTCCAGGAGGAAAGCGGCGGACGCCTGACACCAGAGGAGACGCGGAGAGACCCGAGGCGCCGAGCGTATTCGTCATCAGGGAAAGGTGGCGACCTCTCACGCTCAGCATTGATCTCTAGCTTCTGTTTTTGTCTTTTAAAAACAGTGTCAGGTCGTCTTGTTCTTGTGTGCACTGACGTGTCCATCTGTGGTAACGCGCCAGTCAGCGACGCCTCTCCACCAATCAAACCGCAACCAACAAGACGGCTGATCTAGTGTCTCAGTCCCATGATTACCTTCCACAGCAGAGGTCTGTTAGCTCTGCATCTGTTTATGTGAAACATACCTAAATGATGGATACCGGGGTAGCACCAGACTGGCTGCCGATGGATAGTTAGTTGTGTTTAGCTCCATTGTAAACGTGCCAGATGGAAGACGGACACTGCGATGGGGCCTTTGGAGTTTTTGTTCCTTAGCCATAGACCATGTGTAAATGTAGACGTGTTTACTTCACAAACCTGTTTCCTTTTAGCTTTTGTTTTTTTTAGATTTTATTTTAATAACCGCACTGGAAAAATACAAATATATATATATCCTTTTCCAGAATAGCAGGCGATTATGGAACATAATGAAAAGAAGAAGAATAGAAATAAAAAGTTAGAGCTGGTCTGAAACCAAAAACACTACAGGGAGGTTAATGAAGGAATGGGCGTCTGGAGTCACTTCTAGGATCCACGGTGCTTTGAGTCGTCCTGCTTTAGTGTTTCTAATGAGGTACGGAGAATATTTCGTTGCTGGGATTTCTGCCGATTCAGATTCGCTGATTTGACTCCTCAGGAGGTTTCCGTCTCGAACGTTCACTCTGACTTCCTGTAGGATAGTAAAACTGACCTTCAGGCTGACGCTTCTTCAGAGTCACTGGTCATAGAATCGTTAAGCAGAGCTGCTAACTTGCTGCGTTCTCCTCGTCTCTCCCGTCTTTCCTGCCAGAGTTCAGCGACCGGGTTCATGAGTAGCGTGCTTGGTTCTGGTGCGACTCCAGCTGAGTTCTTTCCTTCGTGGTGATGAACAAAAATTGGACGTGAAGCGTCCTCAGAGCGTCAAGTTTCCCTGGCTGCTTAGATCAGGTTGGGGCTTGAAGCTTTCAGGACTTCTGTTAAGGGAATCCAGTGTTAGATTAGCCGGGATTATAATCTCATGTTGCTCCTAGTGTCACCTACCTCTGCTTGTTAATGTGAACGTCCGGCAGAGCGTTTCACAAAACCTAGAGCATCTGAACAAACGAGCAGAGGGAGTTTCCTCCCTCGTCTTGAAACGGATTTCTCCAGAGGAAAGCCTTCAAACCACTGGTGCATATCAGAACTTGTTCATCTTTCCGATACTTCACAATCTTGCTGAGGAGATGTATTTTAAGGGCATTTCGTAGTGCTTCCAGATTAAAGGATGCCTTGTAGAAATAACTTTGTATTTATTTTTGGCCTGTTTGGGGACTCGTCCACTGGTGCAGCACATCTCCTGATTCTTCTCACTTCCATTTATCCTAACCTTGTGTTGACTGAATGTAGTCCAGCCAGTTGTTTGTTTTTTTTCCATTAAAAGTTTTTATTTTTTTGTAAGCACTGTAACTCCCTGTAGAGCTGAAGTGTCATTCGTGTGTAGACGTTTCATACTAGAACTACTGTCCTAGGAACCCAGAGACTAATATGTACATAATGTATAAGTGGTAATAGTGAGTCGTCTATTGTAAATATCATGCAATTTCTTAAGCCCCCCCCCCCCCCCTTTTTT